>JAACJT020000904.1:0-17278 GCA_009936485.2 Gymnarchus niloticus | reverse complement strand
GGGGTAAGCTCTGGGGGTCCCAGTGTAGCATAGTTGGGACTTGGGGGGGGGTAAGCTCTGGGGGTCCCAGTGTAGCATAGTTGGGACTTGGGGGGGGTAAGGAGAAGGCTGTTGAGAGAATGCTTTCAGCAACCCTCTAAAAATGGTTATGACCAGTTATGTGCCACGTGCGCACGCGCACACACACACACACACACACACACACACACACACACACACACTTACTTACTGCTAGGGGTAGGGTCCGGGTGTATTTGACTTCACACACTGATTCACATGTAGAGGCAGAACTAATAATCCCAAATATGTAATCACTGAAACTGCAGCTCTTTCACGTATCCCACATAAGTCACTGGGTATGATTCCACACAGACAGCATGTCTGTGTATCTGCAGTCACGTGTATCTTTTAAAACCCTCTTTCTGTGCTGGTATGGGTGCTGCTATCTTGAACACGCTTCCTTGTCTGAGCGTCTGGCCACCGTCACTCTGCGACGCTCGCACCGGCGCACAATCAAAGCCCGGCTCTTGGTTCGCATACTGCGCAGTCAGGCTGAATCCTCTGGGGGGGGGAATGGAGAACGCGGACCTGGAGTCTTCATCGCCCGGCTGCCTGCAGAAGCACCAGCTCTCATTGTTCTGTAGATGAAGGGGACACGGAGGTACTTTGCCGATAAGGCCCATCACAGGCAGCTCCACCGGCCCCTGATGGGAATCTGAAGCAGGGAACCTTTAGTCAGCTGTGGGGCTGTGCAGTCTGCCTGTCTGGGCATCAGGTGGGGCCTCTGAGGCTCTTAGACAGAGATGTTTGCCCGGGAACCATTTTCATACTATATGGACGTTGGTTTTTACGTTTTCTTTGGTTGTGTGTTGAGGATCTTGGTTTTTCTTCTTTTTTTTTTTTTTTTTTTTTTGAGGGATTTAAGGACCCCCCCCTTGAGTACCATCAAGGATTCTGACTCAAGCAACAGGCTGATGATAATAATATGAATCCGTACTTATACTCATTTAAGGATGGGAATTGAACCAGCAGTGCTCTGACAGCAGCTCAGTAACCAAGAGTAGAAATTAAATGATGTTGCGTCTTTTTCCCTCCTTAAAATTAAAACAATGTTTTTATAAATTAAATGTTTGTAATTCTTTCATAAATCGTCACAAGAAAATGCAAATTAAAATCTTTCGCGTTCGGCGCAATGTTCTGGCAGCCACGTCAATACAAGCTTAGCTTTTTAGCACGGGGGCAATTACATGTGCTCCATTATTGGTTAATTATTTTTAATTAATTGTGTGTGGTCACCCTTTGTGTTTCCAGATCATGCATTTCAGTGATTTTTGGGGTTTTGGAGACGTTCAAATCCCCTAATTGGATCAGACAGTCTTGTGAGCTGCCCCATTTTAACAATTGGCTGCCCTTGGGCTCTTTAATCCTATTATACTACGCTGAGTCTTTCTGGGCACAAAGTCACAGGGTGGACAGTTGAAGTTTAGAGGCATTCGCAAACTAGGTCTTCTCTGTTAGGCTGAGACACCTTCTGGTGACCCTGCCACTATGGTAACGATGTGTGTCTAGGCACACTGGGTGTTTTTAGTGTTTGCTTTTTGTCACCTCTGTGCTTTTGTTGTGTTGCTGATGCATCACTACCTGCGTGAGGGCCTGTCGGATCTGCTGGGATGGGGAAGAACTTGTCTTACTGCTGCATTTTTACCAGAAATGGGTCCATAGTGACAAGGTGTACTCTTTTGTGGCCAATTAATCATATGACCTCAAAGTAGGATGCACGTCTTGCTGATTTTTACTTTGATCCTCTGTGTACGTTCCTGACTTGGTGTTGACTGATTGGTCTTACCAGGACTTTCACATGACAGCACCTGTAGCTGCTTTATGGAGCCAGGAGCTGGGTGAAGTATCAGCTTGCCTGAGGAGTACCAGAGTCATGCTGAGAATACACTGACTTGAGAACTCTTTGGTCGAGGTTCGTGGCATAAAACCTCGATGTTTCCATCTGACGTGTTGTCAGCCGCGAGCCTGGTATGACCTATTCAGTCATTCATCTTGGACTTGGGTGATGGGAGAGTGAGAGAGCCCCATTTTAGGCATGCCTTTCTTTGTAGGACTCCACCTTTGTGCATTGTGTGAGCATTGTTGGGCTTTCTCAGGTTTCTGAGGAGGTCACTCTGTCCTGTGGAACAACATGCTGGAGGCTGATGACATGACCATGTTCTGCCTGTGCCAAAAAGGCTTTTAGGGGTCAACTTCTGAATAACCATTTTCCCACGGATTCTCGGATTTTGGTGTTTCTGTGGACAGTTTTGAGATGTCTGCAGAATTTTGTGTCACCCACGTCTTGAGGTCTCGAGTCATTCTGTCCCTACTTGATAAGGTATATGTGCTTTCAGTGTGTGAATCTCTGACTTGTGGATTGCTGAAAAAATTGAGGAGTAAAATTTCCTGGGGCTGTCATGGCAAGGATAAGATCACATACAGCGGTGCATTGTGGGAGGACGAGCACACCTTCCCACCGCGGGAAATATTGTCGTCATTGGAGTGCTATCAGTGGCTAATGTCCAGTGTTCTTATGACGCATGGATAATGTACTGTGTGTTTAGTCATTGGAAATCCTAATCATGCTTCTGCCTTTCTTCCATTTTAATGTTCTTTTTAATGAGTCATATTCTGAATGCTTGAGTGGACATTCCTCCCCAACATCAAACAAAGATTTTCTTAATTGTGTAATGTGGACTCTCCACATCTCTCCGATATGTTTCATGTTAAGTGCTACTTTGTTGCACCTTGAACTATGACATTAAGATGTGATTTCTGTGACAAACTGTAACTAACAGGGGGCATCACTTTTCCATGCTCATTTAAGTTAACACTCTTTGTGACGGAGTGCAACTTAACATCAAGATCGGGCAAAATTGGGAATCTCGAATCATCCATTATGCTATGCGTAGAAAAATAAGGCCCTTGTGGAATATACAGTATCCTGTGACTAAGGCCTTAAAAAGACGCTGGCAGGTTAATGTCGAATATTGGCAGGGCACCCCGATAGTGCCTCCCTCTTTTTACCAGAATCCTCCTCTGTCTGTCGGCCATCTTGAGCCGTACTTCAGGCTGATCAGTGGGGTACTGCTCCACTTTATCCGGGGCTGGGGGTGCCTGAGCATCTTCCTTTTTTGCCTGAACCACCTGAAGTGCCCAGGAAAGTTGCTGCCCTGGTCGTTTGTTTCTTTCAACAAACCCATACAACCCCAGCTCTGTTAATTTATTAATTCAGATTTTAAGGAAATTGGCACCTTTAATTAAATGTACTGGGTGCCCCTTTTTTACCTTACCAGCACCTCAAAAAGTGTCTGCATGGCCCTCTGGTAGTAAATAAGGCCTGGGGACAGTGGTACCTGAGAGACACCATCAGCGCCATCCTCCATCACCTGTTCTTTATCCTTCAAGGTCTGCCAGCCAGTGTCACCTGCACAGGCTATTCTGCTGATTGACTGGGAACGGCACCGAAATAAGACTCAGCAGATGGGGTGTCATCATGAGAATGGAGCTCTGTGGAAAGTTGGTTTGGGGACAGTCTTATAAAAGAAGACTGCAGGATGTGTTACCAGAGTTAGTCCGGTTTACTGCTTGTCCTTAACTCTGGGGGAAGGTGATGATGATGATGATGATGATGATGATGATGATGATGATGAAGGGAACCCCTCTGCACCTTTTCGTTTGCTGTGTGGTGACAGCAGCCCCTGACCGATGTTGTTTCTCGCTTACAGCTATGTTTTGAATGCTCCATGGTTCTATCTTGGTTGTATATCAGTAATGGCTCAACAAAGCAATAAATCTGTGTCCAATTAACTCCACAGTTATGGAGCCAACAAGATCATGGATCAGGTCAAACAGTTTAACAGCTGGATCCTGTGTCCTTTGACCCCATGCTGGTGGTGGGTGTTGGTACTGCTGTTTAAATCAGGAGTAGGACAGACAGCCTAGAAATGCTGCTCCTGCTAGAAATGCTATTGACTTGTAATGAGGTCATCATTGATTTGTGGATAGAAACTTGTGTATGTTATTGTGCATCAGTAGACAAAAGGATGTAAAATGTGAAAATGGATGTTTGCTTATGCTTTTCTAATCTGTGCAGGGAAAACATGCATTCACGAGGTGCTGCAATGGTGATGCAAGGCTATAGACGTGTAACGCAACAATGCACCGTCAAGCTCCAGCGACTGTTCGTTCAGACAGTAGTCTGCAGCAAAATCTACACCAGCAGAGTCAATTATTTACAGCTCAGCCCAAACAGTGCTCTAAGATCAGAGGCTGGTGGAGGCAGTGCATTCTTTTTCTCACCAAACCAGCTTGGCAGTAGAGGGGGAAATGGCTGAGGGTTCAAGTGGGTGGGGCTTAGGGCAGAGTGAAGACTGACATGGTGGAATTTGCAATTTGCACTTTGCAGAGTATACCCTCAGCCTGGAGGCTTCAAACGAGGTCATTTGGTGGGATGTACACCCTCATACTCGAATGCCCCAATTTCACGTCCGCAGAACCTGCGTGTGAAGCTACTCGGCAGCGTCTGAGGTTGTTTGTGTATACACGCTTCCTGCGCCAAATATAACAATTGAGGAGTGCTACCGGTCCGTGAACAAACTGGCCACAATCTTGATTTTGTCAGGATTTTCCTTCTTCCTGTTGTTTTGGTTTTCTAGCCTTAGTTAGTGTGGATCGCTATAGAGTGAGTAGCCCTGAAGCGCATCTCAAAGAGCTTTGCTGAAAGAGAGAACCATTTCAACAGGCCCTGGGACATGTCTAACATTCATCAGAAAGCACCAGTAGCACGGGATAAAAGTACCTCAAGGGCAAAACAGGGGCTTGGCAGGGGTGAGCTCATTTTCAGCACAGCGATGGTAATCATAAAACAAACAAGCGCTTTGTGGTGTAAAATCTGACTTTTTATGAAAAGAAGTTGCTTTGTGCCGAAAGGGTGAGCGTTTAATTCCACTATAGTCTTCAGACTTCGTAGTCCCTTGCAGCAATTAAACATTATTTTTAAGCATGAGACTTTTGTGGTTTGTTTAATTTTTCCCCACAGAAATGGAATAGTTTTACATTTTGAAGGTTACTTTAAAACTTTTTGAATGCTGTAACATTTAGCGCATGATCAGTGAATATTTAGCATACAAAACACAATTAGAAAGTAAACTGAAAAAACAAAAAAGCCACTACGCACATTAGACAGAGACAGACCATAATCACCTAACACTCCTTAGGACACTGCATTACTGTGTGATCCTGTTAACTTCTGAAAGATATGACAGGATTGAAGAGAGCGTTCTGAGCTCCACTGGACAGTCTCCTTAGCTGTTCAGAATTTTACAGTGATTTCCTGTAAGATGACTGAAGGAAGCCTGGATTTGTTCCCAGGAAGCTCTCGGCCATACGACATGGTACACTCTGGACATGATGCCATCGAACAAACGCACACTAAAGGCAATTTCAAGATGCCTGGTTATTTAACGGTGTTATGTAGGATTATGTAGGATTGTTATGATTTTGTTTTCAAATGAAAGATAGTCAGGTATAAGCAGTGAGTTGGTGTATTGCTGCCACTGGTGGACTGGAGGACATCTGGGAAATATTGAATTTTCTGGATTTATGTGTTGGGTGGCGTAGTGTGCTGTTGACTCACATCTGTAGTGATTGGTGCTCAGATGCTACCTCCACTGTGTTTGTGGTCTTTACATGTTCACCTCATCTTCTGTGGGTTCCTCTGAGTTCACTAGATTCATCCCATGGTCCAGAGAAGGGCAGTTAGGGGCATCTCTAAGTTGAGTATGTATTCTGTGCTGGACTCATCCATAGTGTACCTCTCTCGTACACTGTGTTGTCTGGCATAGACTTCCAACCTCCCCGATGTAGATGGGAGATGAATGGAAGGCTGATGATTCAATGCCTCCTCCCCATAATACCAGTATTCCCCACCAGCACCCAACTTGGGTTTGATGGAAACACATGAACTGGTGACAGAGAACAATAGGCAGGGAAAGAGACAGTGGGTCAGGCTGCTTCCTTAGGGCTGTATCAGCACCATTCCGCCCTCTTCTGGGCAGCAGAATCGATGCCACTCCTCTCAACTGGCTTGTTTGTTTGATTTTACTTCACTCTGCCAGACATTGGCAGGTATTGCTATTGAATTTGCATTGGGCAAAAGTAGTCATTTAAAAGTGGTCTTTCCGCTCTGAGACACTTCCTGCTCTTACTTTGTGGTAGGCAGTCAGTTGTTGTTTTTGTGTTTCTTTGTATTGTATTATTTACCAAGTTCCTATAGAACAAATTGGAGAAGAGGGCAGACCAAAAGACAGAGCACTTTGGTTTTTATCTTGCCGTCTTACTTTTAGACTGTCGTTTGTCTTGGAAGCCAAGTTCTTCCACCACATTCTTTTGTTCACCTTAGATCATCCCGTATTTTTGTGTGCTTTTTCCTTGCCGGCACCGCTGTGCCCAGCAGTCGATGTGGCAAGTCTAGAACCGGCACCCTGTCGTTCCTAGACCTAGCTTCTAATGGCTCGCACAGTGCTGGGTTCCATCTGGGTTTGAGAATGAACCTCAAAATTCGAACGACTAGAGCTGAAATCAAACCAGTTTTATTGGCCTGCTCGTGAGGAGAACTTGTAACGATGAGATTAGTCATTAAACCATTATGTAGGTGACCCTGACCAAGGTACCACTTGAAAGATGGAAGGTGGGCGGGTAAACTGTTACATGAATGGTTTTATGCAAATATTTGACCATTTGTGTAACAAAGAAGATCAGTTAGATTTAAATTATTACATCCTGTAGATACGTTTAAGCTGTAAGGAAAATTGTGCAGTGAAAGAATTATTGAAATAAATACTGTTTTTAAGCAGCAAAATTTTATAGTAGTAAATTAAATGATTCTGTTATTAACATTTTAGTCAAATGTTACCGTTATTCCTTGTTAGGGGGAATAGGTATTGTCTTAATAAGGGAAACATGGTTTCTGCTGAGTTTAGCGTAATTTTAATTCTTTTAATCAGGCACTATTCATTAAGAGCTGGTTTGGAGCCAAAGTCAGTGCAGGAGGCGTGTTCCCCCAGACCGTGGCTGGAAAGCCACCGATTTGCCGCTTTTGGTCCGGGTGCTAACAAGATCGAACAGCCTCCCCCTGTTGCCTTTGCTCTTTCAACTCCAGACATCTCCAACGAGATCATTAACCATGAAACCACTTTCCAAATGGGTCCCTTTTACTCCTTGCTCAAAGGAGACAGATTTAATTGGGAAGTATCTCCTTGCCAGGGGTAGACACACGTGCACACAAAACATGGGGAAAAACAACCACTCCACCACAGCCAATTTTACTTCCACGCAAACTGCCAGTTGTGGGAATTTATCTAATGAGGTTTGCCAGATGAATATAAATCAGCCACCTCACTTCATTGATCCAGCCTCATCAGCTTATTAGTGAACAAGTAGAAGTTAAAGGGCGAGAACGGTCCCGGAGTGAGGGGAGGTGTTCGTCACAACCTGTTCCTGAACGAGGCCGGCTCGAGTCGCTTATATCCGTAAGGAGTACCCACCCCCGAGCTGCCGGCACTGGTTCCTCAGTGGAGCCGTGCAGTGCGGTGGCGATCCCAGGTGACTTGGTCTCCACGAGTATGCAATGCTAACGAGCGCAGGCCTGTGGTGGAAGCTCAGTATGGAGGCAGGGGAAGTCCCAGTGGGCCTTGAGTCTCTGCCGTGTGTCGTTCAAAGGCGCTGGTATTCGCTCAATCGAGCTGAAGAAATGTCTTTTGTCTGCGTGAGACAGCCCGCTCCTCGTTTTTCCCCGAACAAAATCGACACACTTCTTGCTTTCCGGGAGTCTCAAGCCAGCCATGGGGGGTTGGGGGGAGGGGACTGTCACAAAGAAGAGGAGAATCCTGGGAATTTATTTTTATGAGTACGGGAATTGTCCGTCACCCTTAAACAACTTCGGTAAGTACTAATCTGTGACCTAAACGCCCTTAAAATCTGATAGGATTTCAGAGATTGGAGTAAACAAGACTCTCAACAGACAATTAAACTTGCGTGTCCAATGACTTGGTTTGGCTACACTGTCCATTAATGTTGAGACTAAATATCTCCTTTAATGTAAAAGGGGAGGAAAGGAGGTTCTTCCTGAAGGCAATGGCTCAGAATAAAGCTTTATTAAGTCAAAGGAGGGACATGCGCACCACTTTCAGTGATGCCTTCTCCCATCAGGGTTTCTTGATGCACAGCTTGGGTGTGAAGTAGCCTGTTTCTGGTTCCAACCCCCTCATTTAGCTGTGAAATCGTGTTGGTCGGGCTTCCGAGGCCCAAATGGGGATGGATCCAGCCGAGTATTTGTTGCAAATCTGACCTCAGACATGCCTCGCGTTCTCTTGTCAAAGCAGCGCGTGCTTCGGTTAGTAGGAGTGGAATCCAGATAGCGCCTTGGGACGGCCCTGGGATGTGGATTGCTGTTGTGGTAAAGCCACTACTCTGTCGCAGCTTTTGTACACTTTTTATTATCCTTTGTTGTCCAGCATCCGCACGTTGTTCAGGCTACCTCCTTCACGGTGATCTTTGTCCTGTGATATGAGAAACCAGCCTCTGGATTGGATATTAGACTCATACACCCATTGAATATCTCCCTGAACTCTATTGGCTGGCTTAAGAGAGAGCCCTGTGACAGGTCAAGCTGCAAACCTCAAAGCATGGCCTCTCTCCTGTGTAAAACCAGGGGGTCTGTTGCAGAAAGCAGGTTTAACATATCCAACACTCCAGTCAGAATTCAGGTTTGATGATTGTTCAGCTCGCTTTCGGGAATACACCCAGGGGTCTGTTCCAGAAAACGTGTTTAATAAATCCTCTAGTTAAACCTGAATTCTGATTGTAGGAAGCTGGAAGCCCATCCTCAGGATTTGTCAATTCCCTGAATCTCCCTACATTTCTCCAATCAGAATTTAGGTTTGATTATAGGATTTGTTTAGGCCACCTTCTGGAACAAGCCCCTGGCTTGCTTGATGTCACTGTTTTTATTTATAATGTGCCTCCATCTGTCTGACACAGGTGGAGGCTCAGTATGGCAGGTGGAGCCTGCATGCCTTCAGTAGGCTGCTGGATCCAATCAGTGACATAATGACACAAATTGTTTTCCCCTTTAATCAGAACTTTTGATAATGGCTTTTGAGGGAAATGCCAAATAAATTTAAACTTGGTTGAGCCTAAGTTTTGGATAAATGTTTGATACTTATAATCTATCAGCATCATCTCTGGCGAAAGTTGCCAGAAGATTGGACGTTGAACATTTGGTGGCATCAGCTTCTGTACTCATGCTTAATCTGCTTGATTTTTTTTTTTTGTCTGAATTCCTATCTGTGCTTCTCCCTGTCTTTTTTACTACTTTTCTTAAACAATTCATGTCCTGTTTTAAATAAAATGCCAAACCAAAAAAGACATGTTTTAGGATCTACCCGTCATCTTTGACTTTGGAGATTATTATTGTGTGTGTGTGTGTGTGTGTGTGTGTGTGTGTGTGTGTGTGTGTATACAAATATATATTTTTTGCTTTCTTACAACCAACCGGCCAGGCAAGCACATTGGCCAGTGTTAGCTGCAACCACCAAACAAGCAATTTGGTTGGCCAAAAAAAAAAAAAAACAGCTTTGTGTGTGTGGCCTCCTCCCTGTTTAAATCGTTAGAACACGCAAGTCGTTAGGACTGATGCCGGCTTCTTCTCTCCCTTAGAAATGCATGAAGTTCAACACGGATGCTCCAATCTGGACCTCCAAGCAGCGCATCCTGTGTACTCTGAATCAGAGCCTGAAGGATGTCCTCAACTACGGCCTCTTCCAGCCGGCCTACAACGGGAAAGCTGGCAAGTTCCTGGACGAGGAGAGGCTGCTGAAAGAGTACCCACTGCCGGCCATTGCCCCCGTCCCGTACCTGGAGGTAAGAGTGCTGTAAGGGGTCCTTGTGTGTCTTTAGTGCTTTACGTACATTTAGGGAGGACATCCTCAAAGATCCTCTTGAAACAAATGCTTGTTTCATTATTGTTAAGCTTCCTTTGCGATGTGCTGCCAATATTTTTTTTTTTAGGTTAAGAATAGAAAGTATTGAGATCAGAGTCATTGTGAAGTCCCCACAGAGAGGGAGAAGTGTGTGTGTGTGTGTGTGTGTGTGTGTGTGTGTGTGTGTGTGTGTGTGTGTGTGTGGGGTTAGAGGAAAAATTAAGACAGTCCTAGACTGTCCGCTTGCTTCACCATTCCAGTTGTCCCATTTATGAAAATCCCCAAACATCCATTTGACTTGATGAGTGAATTTGTTTTTTTTCACAAGAGGGTGGAATTTAATCCTTCCTCCCAGCTTGCATGCATGTCATTTGTCTTTGAAAAGAATAGCCAATTATTATTATTATTATAATTTTTTTTTTGTTTTACCTCATGCCTCTGACTAATTTGAGATGTCTCATTTTCTGCACCTGATTTATTGCAAAGTTCATAACACTGTCCCCGGCGAATGGGGGAATGAAGTTGTACTGTGTCAAAGTGCTTAATAAAACTTGCCTTCTTGCAGAGGTACTGTATTTGCTCAAAATTAAGAAAAGAAGCCCGATGTGATGTAATGCGAGGTTCTGTATTGTGGAAGTATCTGGACGTCCCGGAGATCTGCTCTGGGCGGGTTCCGACTGCCGCTCTGAACGGTCTGTGTTACACAGTCCGCTGAAACGGCACCTCATTATTTCCAAACTTCTCCCCGTGGTGTGGCTCTGACCTCTATGCTCCCATGCTCTCCTCTTCCATATTCCAAGAGGCCTGGATTGTCCCAAACTGTACCACTGGTGTTTTCTTCCTCACGATTGAGTTGTTCTCACTTGGTGATCTTTTACCTACTGCACGTGACGACACTGCATAGCTAACTTGAGGCGTCTGGACAAAGCTGTTACCGCCTCTATATATGGCCAAAAATACGTGGACACTCCTTTTAATTGGAGGACTTGGCTAATTTAGGCATGCATAATGCTAACACAGCTTGTAAAATTAAGCACACAGCCATGCAATCTCTATCAGCAAACACTGGTGGAATTATCGGCCATACTAAAGAGGTTAGTGATTTTCAATGTGGCAACATCGTTAGAAACCATCTTTCCAAAAATACTGGACTGCTTAACTGTAAGTGACGTGATTGTGATGTGGAAACCTAAAAGCAACAAGAGCTCAGTTGGTAGGCCACACAAGCAGAAAAGTACCCCATTACCCAGCATCTATAGCAAACCCCAGTGATGCTGTTTTGGTTGAATGGCAGCAAATCCCACTAACAAGGTTCCAAAGTCTAATGGAAAGCGTAGGGGTCATTATATCAGTAAAGGGAGGACCAACTTCCTTTCTATACCCTTGGTTTTGTAGTGTATTTTTTTTAACCGTTTGTTAACAAAAAGAAAGGGCGAGAGTCCATTGTGTTCCTTGTGTTGTCATTTTGTAGAGTGGTCTAAGTTTGCTGTTACTCTGGTCATCCACAGTTTCGCTACAAGAGGCGTGTGTACACTCAGAGTCACCTGGATGATAAACAGCTGGCCAAACTTCACACCAAGGTAAGGGAACCTGATATCCTGACTGTCATGTTGACCTGCCTATCCTCTGTTAAATGGAACATTGTGAGTATTTGACCAGGGTAGGGAAAATGGCTTGGCTAGCTGCTGCAGAATGGCTCATTGAACCGCAGTGTTCTGTGGTTCAGCTTTACACTCCAGCGTTCACCTCCATCCCACTCAAAATTAGTCTTACGGTCTATTTCCCATATTGGCCATCCATGTTGCACGGACGTATAAGCCTGTCATTCATCGGTTCGGATCGCCAGTTGGGTGGTTGGGTCTTGGAGTAAACTTGTCCGTTGCTTCCCTGACCTGGTGCCTGAAGGCCCCCCCAGTTTAACCCCGAAGTCAGTCACGGGAGCTCGATAGTGTTATTCTGTCCTTTGTCCTTGACTGGATTTTGCAGCTGCTCTGTTCTAAAGGTTTTTCTTCATTTTGTCCAGCACTTGTTCTCTGCTGCATGTTATGGTCCTCCCAGTTCCTCTCAGAGCCACATTGCTGAATTCCAATGAAGGATGCTCTTGATCCGTGCCAGTTAATATTTATGAGCCGCCAAAGCGTTCGCATTTTTGATTCGGGGTAACTCATGGTAACGCAGACTTTGCAAGTATTGATTGTTATTTATAATTGCAATCAAACATACGACATTCTGCCCATCCGGCCAGAGGTAAGTTGGTCGAGCTGAGCATGGAGCACACCATTCTCGTCAAGTGGAGGAACGTTGTGCCCCGCTCTACCATCTACCACGTGTGACCCCGCATGGGTGCCTCCGTAGAGGGATTGCACCTCTAACCTAGATGTTTTTTGCTCAAGCAGAACGTAGAGTTGCGTAGAGCGAGTGAATTTTCATTGTTTTACAAATTGTCAGTTATTTACCCACTTATCTCAAGTACCTTTTGATGTTTTTTGGTATTAAAGGACAACAAGGTGCTAAAACTCATTGTAACTCACAATGTGCTTCTGTACTTAAGCGCAAAATTGAAATGTGGTGCACGTGTTGGTAAATCACAGTATTGCATCCCCGATTTTTGTCTCTCGCTCATATGTGCTGTATAGTGAGGGGAGAGTGTCCTCATGTGAATGCCTGAAAGGTGCTTGTAGGCAAATAGACTGAACTCTCATCGAAGCCTGTCAAAGTTCTGCTGTCTGTCGGGGGAAACGCCTTTCTTGAGTCGCCATGTAAATGGATTATAGGGTTAAATGTTTTCAAGTATTTATGAGCAGCTGAATGAATCATGTCCCAAAACAAGTATGAAAATCTAAGTAGTCCCCTGTAATTTGTATTTGCGTAATTGGGTAACATCACCACAATAGGAAAAGCAGGGCTATGGAATGACTAATTGGCACTTTTCTCAGCTAAGAACTTGGCAGATCACTTGGTTTACGCCATTGGGGCTGTGATACATCCTCCGACACCCTGTTGACGTCACGCAGAGCGTGAAGTGGAGTTTGCCTCGCAGTCTCCAGCCGGCAGTGCCATCGTTTTCCGCCGAGGCCGTCGTGGACACAGCTGCCGGCACCTCCGGGGAAGCCGCTCGAGGCGGAACAGGTTTTTACCTTGTACTAAGTGTCTTCCAGGAGAGCTTGTGGCTCCGGGCCAAAAGTGGGGAAGGCGAGGAAGATGGAAGGTTTGGTCTTGGCGAACAACACGACGCGTGCGTTTCCTGGGGGTGGGGGGGATTATTATTAAACACAGTAGTTTCCAAAATGTTTGTCAACCCAACCTTCTACGGATACAAATATTTGAAAGTTCCAACATGCAACCCCCCCCAGAAGCATGCTGCTGGGATCATGCAGCTGATACAACTGTATTGAGCGAGGGGAAAAATCAGGATGTCCGATGATACCACAACAAAGAACTTTCCATATCCAGTCAAGTGGTCCTGTCCAAAACTGCATTCTACGTTTTATGTTTATCACTATTCTAATGTAATATGGGAGGCTGCGTCTGATCTAATACATAAAATTTGCTGACAGAGGCATTGCTGCTTTTATAGGGACTTTATGAACCAAAAACCAACATAAACAACCTGATATCTGTGACATATTCAGGTGTGTGTGTGTGTGTCTATCTGTCTGTCTGTCTGTCTGTCTGTGGGGATGGAAGTCCCTGGGAAAGATCAAACCGCGTCAGCGAAGGTGGCTTGATGTCGTTCCGTGTTGCTGGAGATGGTTCCACTGGCTGCATTGATACAGAGTTTCCCAGTGAGGCTCCCAAGATGTTCTGCTGCAGTCCAGCCTGTTCCCCGTATGCGGAGCGTTTATTGCAAGCCGCTGGAACGCGTGTGGGTTCAGTTCTTTGCCTGTGCTTGCAGGACTGAGACCTGCATCAGTCAGGTGGTTTTTAAATTCCACTTCTTGCACATTCTGCCACTCTGGTACTGTTTTTCCTTCATTACCGGGGGCAACAGAATATGAATGAGCTGAATTCTCGCTCTCGTGGGAATGGGTTTTGTGCATCGTTAAGATGGTGGTCCACACCGCTGTTTGGTGGTGGGGTGGGGGCTGGCAGGGACCTCCAGTCAAACACGGCATTTGGCAGCCTAACGATTGAGGCACGGCTGGAACGTAGCGCAAACAGATGTGCCGCCCGTGGAACACCCACCGGCTCTCTGGAGCCCCTGTCGGGAGAGAAGTGGAAGTGCAAGCGTGAGGATATGAGTATGCTGGGCAGCTCCCGGAGTTACTGGTGATTGCGGGGGGGCAGGGTGTTCAAAGATATCAGACACGGGTCATGTATACACATACAGATACCTTGGGGCTTAGAGAGGACGTATTTTTGTTACACCCAGACATTTGAAAAGGAAAATTTCAGCTTGTGATTCTTCATATAAAACAAAGGAGTGTAGAGTGAGAGAGCAGATGGAGGATAAGAGAGGAAGACGGCAGCATACTGAGTCCGATGCTCCCTCCCACTCTGCTCCGGGGACTTCCACCTGAGCCCCGCCCCCCCACATCTCACACAGCTGCAGCCAGACCGGGCCCCATTGGCTGGATTGCTGCACCTCCCCCCCACCGTCCCCCTGAGCGGGATTCCGGTGTCATATCGCTGTGGCAGACGGAGGAACCCGCGGAACAGACTGCCGCTGCTCTGCACGCGTAAACCGCCTCTCAAACTGCGGCAGCCCCCCGAGGTTGAAACCCCCCCCCCCCACACTCCGCTCAGGACCGCTACTCTCCTCCACGATCGCTTTCCCTCTCTCTCATAAGCTGTGACGGCTTTCCATGAAATCATCCTGTTGCCGTGCTACACAGCGAAGCCGGGGGGAGGCGGGGACGTCCCGTGTTCTGGCCATGTGGGCCGTGCTGTGATCCCAGAGAGGACACCGCACGTCCCCATCCTAACAGTACGAGATGGGATCCGCTCTGGTCAGGAGGGAAGCCTTTGAGAGACGGGGCAGGACGGCCAGGAAGACATCCAAAATCAATAGTAAGGTACCCTACTCTCTTCACTCACTCTAGTGCTTTTGTGGGAAAGTGAGGACCTTTGGCTTGTCTGTGGTGACTAACAATTAGGCTGCGTTCTGTGATACCAGCCAGCGTTGATGTCTGTCCATGTTGTGGGTTGTGGAGCTGTGGGTAGGGTCAACGTAGGTCAATAAGTCTCTCCTGTTGCAGGACCGTTTTCTCTGAGCTTTGAGCTCCAGCTGTGGAGATCTCTCAGGATGACATTTCTGGTGCTTATCGTATAGTAACTGACATTTGAGTGGTTGATTTTTAATTTCCTCAATTCTTCATCATTTTCCCATCGCTTCTCCTGGGGATTGTCACGTTATTTCAACATTCATGATTCCAGAAAATTTGGTTTTAATTAAATTTGTTAATCTGATTTTTCTGCTTACTATGTGCTGTTCTGTGTGGGTCATTCAGAGAATAATGCCCATCGTTACTTGGGTGTATTCTGAGAAATGGCCTGTTTTACTACTCCCTCTGTATTATGGTTAGAGACTCTCCGCAATACTGAATACACACATTCTGTCTGTTTATCATGTGCCGGTCTCATTAACGTAACCTCAGATGTTGTTGCTAAATCACACATCAGCTTCCATGGTTGTTCCTCGGTGCCTCATTTAGTTGAGCAGGTAACTTGGGAACGTGTGTGAAATGCAAGGCAATCCATGATACGGACTCTGCTAGTTAAAGTTTTCCTGCGTATTTTTTGGGGAACTTTTTAAACGGTCCCTTCATCACATTCTCATGAACTTTGTCCTCAAAGGAAGGAAAATGTCTGAGCACAGAGACCGCTCAGATTGACTGAAGTCAAGGAGATACACGCGTTTTAAGGTGTCTGGTTTGTATTTTTGGTACCATCCTGTGTTTTGATTGAGGAGCACTAGTGTAGCCAGTAGGCCTGGGGTTTGATCAGCTGTTTGGTTGTTGTTGCGCTACAAGATGCGACATCCTTCTTTCATGGACTTGAAAATGTAACAGGGAGGGGGAGACGTGTGACCACTGAGGCCCAGGGTTCTGCAAGGCACCTCCGCTGACCCAGGGCTGCCAATAGCCTCCAACTGATGACATTCCACATTCCTGACATTCACTTCCTAGTGGCCTCTGCAGACACGGCACTGCCTTTGGTCATCACGGGTAACATTGAGCGACTTCTGTTGTCAGTGATTCCCCAGCTTTGTTCAGAACAGTTTGTGGTGTGCCATATTATTACGTCCATTTTGACTCGCACTTATCAACACGTGCTCAGACCTACCCGGCCTAAATGGAGAAAAACACTTCCCAGTGTCTCTCTGACCAAGCTTCATTTGGAAGAAGCGAGACTGCGTTCGAGTCAAAACGCTAAGGGTTGCCGAATGTCAATGGTGAGTTCTGGAAGAAGCCCTGAAGAATTATGGAGAATTAATGTAGATACCAGGTTAATGGAGGTTCAGTGAGGTGGAGCAAGTGTTTTTGGGTGGGCCGGGGTGGACTGAACGGTGGGCTGACCACGAAGAAATGATCACGGTCTGGTGGAGTAATGCTGAAGAAGCAGGACCACGGTGGTTGATGATCATCTCTTTGCTGCACGCCAAAGACAAATTGTTTGGCCCTTTGCCGAACAGGCAGTGCAATAAGCCCACTGATTTTTAATTTCAGTCCTTAGTTGGGGTAAGACGGGGGAGATCACAGTACTATAATCAGCTGTCAGACCCTGGGTGGGCCAGTCACAGACCCCCGGTGGTTGATCATGTCTGAACATCTGAAGAAAACCAATGCATCAGACTGAAGATTGAGTCTCTTTCTTTCTGTTCATCTCCACACTGTGTTTTCACTAATGGTGTCTGAGCCCGGGTCACTGGGGCTGAAGACTCTTACGAGCTCATGAAGCTCCTGGGTTTGAGCTAAAAGGCCCTGAAAAGCAGATGCTTGGAGAAGAGGCTGAAGGAGGTGGGGTCATTCACTGGAGTCCAGAAGCACTGAGAGACCAGTGCATGAAATGATGCGGTCAACGATATGCTTCAGCCAGTCTTTGGGTGGTCTCCATGGCGACGAGACTCGAGTGAGCGAGGCTTGTTTGTGGCCATGAAGCAGAATCAGCCGTGGGTTTGATAGGAACCCCTATCAGAATTCCACTTTATCTTCCTACAAAGGTAGAACCCCCCCCCCCCCCCCCCACCACCACCCACCCCCCCCCCCCTCCCCATACTCCCCACCCAAACAACAACAACAAAAAAACAAACC
>JAACJT020000903.1:0-17278 GCA_009936485.2 Gymnarchus niloticus | reverse complement strand
AATATCACTAAAACAGCTTTTTTCCATCTAAGGAATATAGCCAAGGTTCGGAAAATGTCCTTCGATGATGCTGAGAAGCTAACTCATGCTTTTATCAGCTCTAGATTGGACTATTGCAATACTCTATTTTCTGGATGTAACTCAGGGTTGTTACACAGACTCCACCTAGTGCAAAATGCTGCAGCAAGAGTGCTGACTGGAACTCGGAAGTTTGAGCATATTACCCCTGTATTGTCATCTTTACATTGGCTACCAGTTAAGGCTCGCACTGACTTTAAAATACTTTTACCTACTTATAAGGCCTTGTATGGTTTGGCTCCAGAATACTTGACCGATCTTTTGGTCCGTTATTCCACCCCCGTTTGCTTCGCTCTCAGGGGGCAGGTTACTTATTAGTTCCAAAAGTAAACAAAGCTACGCTGGGCTGCAGAGCATTCTCCTACAGAGCTCCACAGCTGTGGAATGGTCTTCCTGCAGCGGTGCGGGAATCTGGCTCACTCTCCATCTTTAAGTCCAGGCTGAAAGCACACCTCTTCAGTCTAGCTTACAGAGACCTCAGGTAGCTACTCACCCCCCAACTATAGGCTATAGGCTGAGGTGTAGAGCTGGGTGGGGATCAGTGCCATAGACTTTGGATGAACTGTTCTGTCCGTGCTGTCACTCCTGTTTCGCATGTACTGTGTGTTGTTGGAGTGCTGGCGTTCAAGGATCCCTCATGCCTGTGTCCCCATTGGTCTCTCCCTCATAGTTATGCTGCCACATATAGTCATGCCGGGGCCCTTCTTATTTTGTTTTATTTTTTATTACCCATTATTCTGCCACCTTAAATCACTGCTCTATTCATACATATTCTCTTTCCCCTGTGCCCCCCTCTTATGGGGTGCTTCCCTTGGAGGCTCGGATTCAAGAGATCTTCATATCGTCTGCTGGCCTAAGTGCCCTCCCTCCACTTCAGCTGTCCTGTCTGGCCAGCTTGCTGCCTTCTGAGCCACCGAGCCTGTTCTGATCACTGGACTGCAACCTACAAGACCGTGCTGTCCCCCAGACTGATACAAAAGAGCAAGTCTTGTATCTGTTGTTCTAATTTGTATTAATTAATTTGTCCTGCCCGGTGCTGGCCTGAGGAGGATGGGCTTCCCCTGGTCTGGTTCCTCCCAAGGTTTCTTCCTCCTGAGGGAGTTTTTCCTTGCCACTGTCGCCTCTGACTTACTCTCTGGGGACTGTGGGCCCAGGACTATGTAAAGCACTTTGTGACAGTGCTTCATGTTAAAAGCGCTATATAAATTGAAATTTAATTATATCAAATTAAAACTTGTCATCTCATGGTTAGATCATTTCTAGCTGGGTTGGCTACCTGCCTGTGCTGTTAATCCACTTCAGATTAAAAATGCAGCAGTGCATTCGGTATTCAACCACCCTAAATGCTCCCATGTTACACCTCTCTTTATCTCCTCACTAGGGGTGTAACAGTATTGGTATATTATCGTACCGTTCGGTCCGCCACCGACGGTTCAATACATACATGTGAACCACGGTATTACGATATGCCTGTCATTTTCCGATACGTATGGGCGTGAATATAAGACGGTGTTGTTTCCCCAAAAACATACATCTAAAAAACTGGGGTTGTGTTATTTTCGAGGGCTAGAGTTTAAATGTCATTATACAACAGCAGATGCCGTAAATTATCCGGCTCCTGCCTATCAGTACTTTGCATGCAGATACGAGCTAGATAAGAGAGGTTAAACTAAAAAACACTCTCTTTGCTCCAATGTGGCAATGGTGAGTGCTAGTAGGGAGACAGGGAGAAGCTAATTAGAAAAGGTCCCGCAGTCTTTCAAATCCGCGGTGTGGAAACATTTTGGATGCAGTGTGCAATATGATAACAAGGGGAAAAAAGACAGTAAACAAACTCATTACGGTACCTAATGAGGGCACTAAATTTTGCACTTCGTTATTTTTACATTTAATATTGCCTATACAAGTATGTAGCCTGTTTAAATAAAATACAGAAGGCAAATTAGGCTACTTACAGGTTGTCAAAGCTTAGACAGAACACAGAATGCTTAGACAGGTAGTTCACTTGATGTTAAACTTTATTATTTAAATTAAGTGTAAAAGACAGTCAAAATGAAATTCATTGTTTAATTAAAGGGTAATGTCTTAATTTTCTTTTTAAATATTAAGATACGAAAACTGTACTGTCACCATGGTCCAAAAACCGTGACACATACCAAACCGTGGATAAACTGTACCGTTACACCCCGACTCCTCACTGGTTTCCTACAAGTGCTTGGATCAATTTCAAATCCCCGATTTGACCTTCAGAACCATCAATGAACTGTCACCTACCACCATTGAGTCACTCATCAAGACCTGTACAAACTGCATCTTCGCACAGCAGACAAACTCTGGCTGGTAATCCCTTCTCAGAGTGAGAAGTCTCACTTTAGATGATGTTCATCTGTGGCCCCTTCACAGTGGAGTGAGTTGCCCATTTACATCCAGTTAATTTCCCCATCAACTTTCAAGAAAAACCCCAGACTCAGCTCATCCACTACTCCACTTACTTGTCCAATGACTGTGGATTCCTCTCCGACTGCCCATATTTCAGGCTCTTTCCTGCAGTTTTCAAACCTGTTTACAGGCACTTTAGTCACAGGTTTTGATTTGAAAAATCAATTGAAATTCTTGTCCAATGCTACCATGTACTTGTGCTAGTCCCTCAGTAGATGTTCAGCCTAATGCTGTGTTCTATTTTCCTCACTGTACATCGATTTGCAAAAGAAAAAAGAAAAAAAAAATCATCCTCTAAATAAATGTTTAGTAACTGCATTCATACAATATTGAGTTTTCACAAGTTACTCAAGTCCTGAGTGATGGATCACCAAATCAAGTCATTTTAATGCTCAGTCAAGCAAGTCTCAAGTCCAACAATTTTGCAATTTTAATTGGACTCAAGTGACCAGATTTGAGTCACTCACCTCTGATTCAACATCTCAGAACCAGCCATCTTTCTGCTATTTTCACACATTACAATTCAGTGAATGGAGTAATAAACAAAAAAGAAACAGCCAGTAGCAGGGTGTTGTTTCATCTGTAGATGAAAACACCTTGTTAATGAGAGGCTAGAGGAGAATAGACTAATTCAAGCTAAAAGGAAGGCTGCACATGCAAAAATAACAGCTCAATATAAGAATGGTATGCAGAAAGGTACATACATTGTTTAAAATATAATAATAAACCCATTTTATTTTTGCAATAACTTTGATTCTGAGCCTATTATGATAAATTGTAACGTGTATGTTCCACTAATCCTGTTTTATATACTCATACTGTACCTTGTAACACAAGTAACAAATCTGACTAATGTTCACAATAATAAACATCAAAATCAGACAAAGTCAGGTAACAGTCAAGTCAAAAACACGGACAAAACAAGTCATACAATTTGAACACTTGCTCTAAATGTTGTCTATTAGCTTCCATACAGGACTGCAGCTGTTCAGCCAAAAATAATCAAAATCAGCTCAAGAGTAACAAAGTTTTCAAAAATAAAAAGGGTTTAGTTTTTTTGAAACAGTGTCTCTGTATACAGTCAAGCAGGATGAGTATGATACACTGACAAGAAACAGCTGAAAATTATTTATTTATTAAAAGTGAACTTGAGCATGGCTGACATTTCTAAACACCTGCACATATGGGCCCTCGGACCAAAAACTAAATTGAAATGGAGAGCAATGCTGGAGGTGCTTGCAATGCTCAGCCAAATGTGTGCCACCAAACCTCAAACCTGTTTGAAATTAGTCATTCAGACTGCAACCAAAACTCTGAATCATGCAACACCAAACATCACACTCCAGCCTAAAATGGTAAGCTCTCTCTCCCAACATTGCATCTGCTATCACTTGATGGTGCTAACCAAAACAAAAAAAAAAAAAAAAAACACACACTTGGACAGAAATCATCCTGGCACTGACTGAAACTTAGATCCACCTGAACTACCCACTCCTAAAATACTTGCAACACAAAGGCCTCATCTCGCCTTTTCAATGAAACAGCTGGGGGTTTTATTAGTTATTCAGGTAGCTCCTGTTCCAGAGCTCTTAATATCACATAATATTGTATAACTGACCATCAGAAAAGTGAATTAAACGATTCTGCTGTGCCCACTTGCATTTTCCAGTTTTGCTCCCTGGGTCCTAGGAAAGCAAACAACTGTGTGTCACCTTTCTGTCAGTGATGTAATTCGAACACAATGAGATGTCCAAAGCCTGGTGATGTTGGTTAGATGCAATGGAGTAGCAGAAGCATCCAGAGAGGACCTTATTTCACTGTAATGCACACACTTCATCCCAAATCCATTACATTTCCTATTTTTTATCCAAAACCCTGCAAAGTGCCATACAGGCTAGAATCCTGACATCCTCAAAAATATTTTCATAAGTTCTTATATTTTCTTAATATTGAAACTACTCCTCATTTCATCCTTCAGAGTACATTATCTACCCAACACTGGTGACAACATGATCCCAATCTGTGGTTAATCCTTTGATTAATTTGATGATAGGCATCCTCCTGCATCTCCTGTCATCTTAGAAAACTTCAGAAATTAACATATGCTGTTATGCAACATTTATTACACTTAAACCAAGTCACATACTGGTCAAATTCAACAGAGACTAGGTTCAAGCTAATGAGCAGCTCCTGTGAAAGTGTTCTTGATGGCCAATGGGCAGGGGCACAGCTAGACTTTTACAGTGTGGTGGCCAGGGCTTTACTGGGGAGGCAATCTGGGGGGGGGGGGTCTGGGCATTGCAACCAAAAACAGGAGGGACACAGTTTTTTTTACTTTATCAGGACAAATAAAATTTATTTTCAGTTGCATCTTTTCCACTGAAATGGTGCCTACTCGGAACTGACACATAGCGACAAAATAAAAAAAAAAAAAATGCTGTTTCCATGTATAGGCCTAACTCTGACAGTGTTTTCATGCAGGGATGTGCATATTTGATATTCTGCCCAAAATCCCAAGATCAGTTGCTGGAAAAAAAATAGAAAGTTGTATTCTGAAATGGAACCTTGTGTCACCTTGCTAAAACAGCATTTCACTTTTGTAATAATTACTAAGGGATTGGAGAACTAGTTTCACAGCTGACTATATTACAAATGGCATACAAATTGCTTAAAAGTTAAGCAGAAACAAAAAAGACGATCAACAAGATCAGCTGATATTTAATATTGCTTCACTTTTTTTCAGAAATGAAAGTGTAAGAGAAATCTTAATCCTAAGACTTTATCCATTTCAGAGAGATTGTCAGAAATTCAAATCAAACGTTAACGTTGAAAACACCATGACACTAGCAGTGTTAGCTAAACTACAAGTGTTTGTGCTGTTTTTCCCACCCCTCAACACTTTGTCACAAGTTCCTCGTTCCAGAGCAGCTAGACTTTGGTGCTGGTTCCCAAACCTTTTTTCAGCATGGGTACCAGTTCCTTTTTGGTGTAAACGCATGCGAATAAATTCAGGAACCAGCATAGCACTGGAACCATGTTGGTGGAAAAGGGGTGGTTAATACCACCCTAGCATAAAGCAAGGCCACCCCTTGACAAGGCCCCTGCCAATTTGCATGGCACAGACACACATATGCTAATGTATGTACCAGCAATGTACCAAAAACTAAGGGTAATGAGAAATGTTTTTGATTTCAGCAAAAGTTAACTCTTGGATCATGCATACTGTTCCCATTTAAGAAAGAGATTTACACATCTTAATTGTAGAGCATATAATCTTGCAGGAAATTAGGTGGATGACATCTGTTCTGCTTCTCAATACTGACCAGTCTGTTACACCTGCATAACCGTGCCTGAGTACTTCCTGGCCAGAAAAGGCACATAGCTGGACTCATCCATCACTATCCTGTATACACATAATCTGGAAAGTTGATTTGACATACAAATCAAACTACATTATAAATATTCTTCCACAGTTCTTCAGAGTGACCACCAAAATATTAGAACATCTAAGTCTAATAATGTTTATGTACGGTGAGTACATCGCTAGAGTTCATGGACGGGAAGGCGGAAACGGGAGTACCAGAGGAAACCCGCGCAACACGGGAAGAACATGCAGACTACACACACAGTGATAAGGCGGGACTTGAACCGTCAACCCTGGAGGTAGGAAGCAACAGTGCTCACAATGCTGCCATAGTCACGTGATGTAAACAATTGTACGAATTTAAAATGAAACTCTCCCTAAAACGTTTCGGGTTTGCAACTATTTTGGTAACTTCTAAAATATTTTAGATATCTTTGTATATTTGTTGCAATAGGACTATTTACGTAGGGCAAAAACAGAGGAGAAATTTTTCGACAGCATTCTGGCTATCGAGTACATTTTAACATTTGCGAGGCGTGTGACAACAATTAGTAGATAACTTCTTCCTTGTACGTAATTTAAATTTACTTTGGTAGGTTTGAATAACATCAAAGTTGTTTCTCTAGAATGTCTAACAGTCCTCTTTGGATTTACATCAAAGTGCTTATTTTATACTGTTCAAACTGCGGGCGCAAAGCCCTCCTTACCTTCTCCTGCTCTGCATGAGGCAAAGTGGGAGATTTCACGTTGACAGGAGACTGAGATAGACATGTTACTGTTACGTTCCCGGCCGGACTGGGGATGCTTTTCTCCACCGTTTCCACCTTGATGAGTCGGTGCTTTGGCGACCCCCGGGAAATGACGCCGCTCGAGAAGGAGACGTGTCCTCCTCCCGTGTAGGGGTCCTCGAAGTCGAGCTCCTTTTGCAGTTTGTACGCAGCGAGAATGTCCGGTTGTGCGGAGCTTGGAAAATGAGATGTAGCTCCGGAGCTTGGCTGGTGGTAGACCGGCGTGCCTGGCACAGCGGGATGGCAGTGTCTGTAGTCTGGTTTCGGGGGAGCTGGAGGTGGCGCTTTGGTGCTTTTGAATCCCAGGTGTTCCTTGAACCATTTGGCCATGCTGCCAGCGCATTGCTCACAAGTCGGTTTTAAATGTTTAGTCCACTTTTACTACCGAGGTCAGCTTCTTTCTATATGAGACTTTGTCCTCTGCTTTTTTCGAATTACTGTTGCGCGGTTCTCCTCCTCAGGCGGCGTCCTTTAAGCCTAACTGCCCGACGAGGGCCGACGGCGTCACCCAGTTAGCCTTATCCAGAAACTTATTCCTTACGCACTGAGAAACAAGGCGCAGTGAGCATGGGCTGCTGTAACCAACATCTCCTGTTCAGTTCCTTTGAAACGTTCACTGCCACCTACTGGGCTACACTGCTTGATATGTAAGCGTGTGCGACAACTATTGGATTACCATATTGTTATTGTTCATGTTATAAGCAGTATAAAAAAACTAATGGATTACCATAACATTGACTATTACAGGAAGACTACTAGTAAGTGAATAAACTACCCAAATGACAGATTTCGAGGCTGCGGTAAACTGTTTTGCAATTTATGTCATTAAACAAAAACTTAAAAGGTTAAATGGAAACAAGTCGTATTGATTGATAAGTAATAATAAACATAAACGCTTGCATAAGGAAGTCGTATTCATCCAAAAAGCAAATTATACAATAGTCACGGAGACAGCGTGCATGTGCCATATATACTGCTGGAACACCTACAGAAAAATTTAAACACCAAAACTACTGCACGATCGAGACCCATATAGAGATAGCCGGGAAGGATACACGTCGCAGGCTACATTACAAAATATCTGCATTTTGTTCTCATTATCAGTTAATTATAGCTTACATTAAAAAGAGATAATCAATCTGAGATAACGATATTATTTCCGACTGTTTTCTTCCTTTGACTATTTCATATGTAGCGTGAGTGGTTAGTAGATGGCTGGATGGATGAATCTGTTTATGAAAGATTTGTTGGTATAATAAATATAGAATTGTTACAGCTGACAGATAAAGCATTGTTTGGTTTTAGGTTGGGGTGTAAACATCCAACAATTCCCATATTGACTGTAAACTCACGACAACACAGAAGCAAAGGATGAAATCGGTTGACTCAGTATCAGCTGCAAGGTGGCTTCCGTTCGTCATGGCTGGATAAAGCTGATTTGATGATCACTAGCATTGCAAAAGACGAGCAGATACAGGGGTACATTAGTGCAATTACTTAACCACTGGGCCATGCAGCCACTGCAAAACTGGCATCTATAAGCACATTTACAGTACTGCCTGATTGCATATGCTACAATGGAAATGCAACTTAAGGCATGTTTCTGTTGCTTGTAAATACAGATCCTGGCGACAAATGTATTGTTTGTATGGTCACAGGCACATGCTGCCAGTCTTTCCAAGGTCAAATACTCTGACACCTTTGTGCACTCCAACCTGACATCCATCCTTCCCTTACTTGTAGATTTTAAAGGCTAAAACTGCAGCTATAAATGAAAAACAGGCAATGAAATAAGCATGTCTGTTGCATAATTTAATAAAGGAATTTCATTCAACTTAAAGACATCCACAAAACGTAGATCCAAAACATTAACCAGGGAAAGAAAAAAATGTTCAAGTAGCTCCAATGAATAGCAAATCAAATCAGGGGCATTTGAAGAACCTTTAATTATAGGGACATCATATACTGTTATTTTAACCTTTGGACCAAATACTCCAGTTTGAAAATGGCCATCTAAAGGTGGTCCACAATCTTTGCAGGGGAAGATAAAATTAAAGCTATAGATATTCTATTGGGTCTACCAGGGTATACCCCACCTTACTGCCTTGTGCTGCTTGGGACAGGCTCCAGGCATCCCCATAACCCTCACCAGTTATTAGTTGGAAGATGGATGGATGGATGGATGGATGGATGGATGGATGGAGGGTTACAGTACTAGGTTTATCATTGATTTACAACTGTATATCTTACTTCCATCAGCAAATCTTTATGACGCTAGAGGAAATAGGCAGGCACACACTTGGCATGATCTAGTTCCCAAAGGGTGCCAGTCCACTTCATGACATTTCAGATCTTATAAGATTATGAAAAGACTGGGTTGTTTACACTTTAACAATGGATCTGTGCAGGTTATTGATGTGTTTGGGATCACACACCACGCCATTGGGGTCACACACTACGCGACTCTAGCAGATCTGCTCCGGACTCTAGTTATGAAATTCAAGCATGTTCAAAATACTATGAGTCATTGAAACCACCATCGGGAGGGCAGAGATTAGAGTCTGTGTCCACTATACAATTGTTTGTGCCAACTAACACTGACTGTCCAAGACTGGTGCTGACTTGATGCAATGTGAATCATAGTTAAAATTGGGGGGGAAATCATGTAGTGTAAACCCAGTCTAAGTGAAAGACATCTCTATGCTTGAGGCCACCAGGCCAGAAGAAAAAACAAAGTAAATATAAATGATTTAGCTTTAACCTATAACACACTGGCATCTGAAAGAATTTGTACCAACACTTCTTGCTCCAAATTGATTAATGGATTTCATGCAATTTCACACCAAATATGTGATTGACAGAAGTATTGGTCACCATCATCTATAAGAGAACTAGTCGACAAGTCGGTAAAGAAAAAAACCGGACATTAAAAACTTCTGTAGTGGGCTGTAGAGGAACAGAATGCAAAGGCAAAATAGAGGATAACAAATGCCCATTGGGGCAGCGAGTCTTTATTATAGCATCTTTGACAAACACAAACAGGGTGGCCAAAAGGGGAGTCACTCTCCCGAACAAACACACAACAAAAACAGTTCCAGCGGCTCTCTCGTCTCATCTGATTCTTAGCCGGCACCCCAGGGCCAGGTCTCATGGCGTTATGCTAATGGTTCGTCCCTGGGTGAGTCTGCCAGGTCAAAAAAAAACATCATGGTTACTGTTTGCGAACACCGAACATCCGCTTTTTCAGTGGTTCCTCTCTCCCTTCTTCATGCTGCTTCTGTTTTAATATACAACCGGGCCCACCCAGTGGGGCAGAGTCATCAGACTGTGTCCGCATTCCTTCCAGTGAAACCCTCGGGCAGCAACTTTGATGCAGGGGCTGGCCGGCTGCGTGTGGCTCATCCCGAGTTGTGGGTTGGACACTGTCTTAGGGCAGGGTGACCCGCCACATTTCATTATGCATTTTTAAGTAAAATTGTAGATTACAAGGTGTTGTGCATCTTATAAATATTGGGAGGTTTTGGTTCTGTTGTAGAGGTGACTTTGAGGAGATTTCCATCCATCCATTTTCTAAACCATTTAATCCTATTCGGGGTCACAGGGGGGCCTGGAGCCTCTTCCAGGGAGCCTTGGAGCACAAAGTGGGGGACACCTTGGATGGGGTGCTTATGTTCTAATAATTGAACTTGATCAACAACAAAAAAGGGGAATCAGTCTGATTTCAGAATGTCAGCACTCTGTCCCTAACCGTTACATCAGCCTTGCTCACCATGTACCTCATGCTGCAACCATTTATCCTCATTGGCATATCCCTGCTGCATTACTGTAACCAGAGTGCTTTACAAATAATTACTGTAATACTGTAGGGCTTGAATCTGCCACGAGTGAAACTAGTGCTCCTCAATCACACCCATGTTGCTGCATTGGTACATCTGATGAAGTGAAGGAAAAGACTAATCATGTCTTAAATAAATGGTAACATACCACCCCAGATCCACTTTATTTCAAATATAACAGATCTGTGGATGATGCAGTCTCCCGTGCCTTGTGCATTGCTTTGGTACATCTTCAAAAGAAGAACACCTATGTCGGCATGTATACTCTTCATTGACTGTAATTCTGCATTTAACATTATTGTTCCATAAAAACCAGTGTTCAAACTTAGACTTTGGTGTGCTACTCCACCTGTAGATAGATATTAGATTTCTTAACTAGTAGGCCCCTGGTGGTGAGAATCCGCAACAGAATTTCATCAATGTTGACTTTCAAAACCAGTGTACCATAAGGCTTTTGCTTCAGCCCCCTTGTTATACAAGCTGTTTACCTTTGACTGTGTGGCAATGCAAACAAGTAACAGCATCATCAAGCTTTCAGATGATGCCACCATCACTAGTCTCATCAGTGATGCTAAAGATGGTGCCTACAAGATAGAGGGAAAAGACCTGACCATATGGTCCTAGGAGAACAACCTCACTCTGAATGTTGACAATACAGGGAGATTGTCATTGACTTCAGGAAGAACAGAGGCAATCACATCCATATTCTAATCAACAGTTCTTCAGTGCAAATTGCAATTCACAGATGTCCAGCTTTTAAACTCCCTCTAATGGTCTCTTAACACCAGTGGCATCCTCAAGTAGGCATTACAGTATCATCCTACAGAGAATACATAGTTTCTGAGTGGAAACTAAGATGCTTGTGAATGTTTACTGAAGCACTGTTGAGAGCATCCTAATAGGGTCTGCCATGGTGTGGCTTGATAGCCTGACAGCCCAAGATCTCAAATTGCAGCAAACAACTATCAAAAAACCTTCCAAAGTAATTAACTCTGATTTTCATTGGTTTCAATAAATTTACAGCCCCCACTGACAGATGAGTGCTGAGGTGGTCATCCTGGATGCCAGTACTCTGATGCCCTCTTCACACAGATACCCTTTGGGTAAACACTGTAAGAGCATTTCCACAAGCACCACCTCCTTCAGACGTTTCTTCTTTCTTCATACAATTAGAATTGTAACACCTTTGGCTCTTCGAATTCTTCTGTATTTATTGTAAAGCTTCAACAATATCAACTATATGACCATTAGGAAAGTGTTTTTTTTTTTTCCAAAATGGCATTTAAATTGGATGATTCTGGCAATAAAGCATGTCAGTAACATGATTAAACATGTTAAAAACACTGAACAGAAGTGCTCTATGCAGCTGGTGCCCTGTAAGTTAGTCTAACAAGCAAGTTAGATCACCATTTTCTGATTTTTAAGATTAAGCCAGTCTATGCATTGAAATGTGAGAGAGCTGAGAGAACATGAGAGAGGACATGCAAGCGGTTGGGGTGACAGAGCAAGATACAGAGGACAGTTGATCCACTGTGGCGACCCCTGATGGGAGCAGCTGAAAGAAAAGCAGAGAATGTATTGAAACATGCTAGTCTACATATATAATCAGAAAGCATAATTAAAGTTTGCATGTAAACTTCTTATGAGTAACTTTTACATGGTTAAAGTGCATGCTTAGAAAAAATGTTTAAAAATATCTTCACAGTGAAGAACTTTCAAAGAGAAAGCATGCACAGTAGCAGCAGTAAGGGAAGGTGCATAGTGTACCATGTGATAGTCCAGCATGGTCAGCTGTATTAAATATTTTGCCAGCTCATGCACTTTTTGTCCAGCCTGTAGCGGAAAAGGTCTTAACAGTGCAATGAACTAAAAGAAGACACGGTGACAGTATTCAATAAATTACTTCTAGGGAGGCACACAAAAACAGGGTGGAGGATTCATGGGCGCTCATAAATAAACCCCCTCATCTTCCCAAATGTAGAAGCTCTCCTGGGAAAATGAATTAGAGCTGACCTTTGCAACAATCACCAAAGGAGTCACTCTAACTAATTGCAATGATTTTTTTTCCAACTAGATTTTCCTTAAGAAAGAAAAAAAAAAATACCTAGCTCAGTATACCACAAGGTATCCCAAAGCAGTTTTTCCATTTTGTCACAATGTTTGAGATACAAACTGACAAAAATAGTTGATGACCCAAATTGTCATATGCAAAGTCTTCTGATTTTATTTAAATCCAAATATACCCTCACAAACCAGTTGATCATGCCAGCCCTGATGTTGCTGTTGTGTTCTGGATGTCTGGATTTTTTCTGTCATTGTCACTCCCACATCAAGCCAGCCACACCTGGCTTATCCCCTTTCCGCCTCACCTGAATTTTGAACCCAGTTGTGTGCAAGTTATCCTGTCCATTAAATCACTCCTCACTCCCTTGCTTCAGTGTGAGGTATTCTGTTTCCAAACCATTACTGAATGTCCTTCTCATCCTCCTCCTCCTTCTCTGATTCATGCTAGTTCTCTGTCTTTCCCTTTGCCTACCATGCTAATTGTCCTATTTGGTTAACGACTTCTTGCCTGTACCCACAACTATGATTTGGATTCCCCTTTGGTTTTGGAAATATGTGTTTCCTTGGGGGGGTATGGTGGTTAGTGCTGTTGCTTCACACCTCCATGGCTGGAGGTTCAAATCCCAGCTCTGTGTGTGTGGAGTTTACATGTTCTCTCCATGCTTTGCAGGTTTCCTTCAGATACTCCAATTTCCACCCACAGTCCAAAGACATGCATCGTAGGGTGACTAAATTGTCCATGGTGTGTGATTGAGTGCATGTGTGAGTATGCCCTGCAGTGGGTTGGCACCCCATTCAGGGTATCCTCTTTCTTGTTCCCCACAGCTGGCCACGATATGCTACAAGACCTCCTGCAACCCTGTTTAGGATTAAGCAGTTTGGAAAATGAATGAATTTATGGATGGACATGTTAGCTCATTCTGACACTGCTTACGTTCAACCTCTCTTTGTTTCTGCAATAGCAGTTTTACTCTGCACTGAAATTCTCCCTGTGTACCATTATAGTTATTCCCATCTTGTGTGGGAATCTGCCTAGAGCCCAAAGGCATAGGTGGATTTCCCTAAAGTAATTATGGGAAGTAAAAGTATAATATTCTCTTTATCATCTCACCTTTACCACTCTGAATTTTGGAACATCAGTTTCTTTTACCTGTTGCTGTCTTTCTTTGTCTGTAATTGCCTTTTTATTTATGTTTATTAAACTTAATAATTACTCCTTTGACTGGTTTGCTGGGATTTAAAATTCCTCTCAGAATTCAGTACAATTTACCTGAAAACCTGTTTCCTTCAGTGAAATGTTGCAGAGACAGATTGAGATAATGTTGTTATTAATATTTTACAGTTGTTTTTATTGTTAGCATTATCAGACTTTCGGGGGTATTCCATAAAGCAGGTTAAGCAACTTACCCAGATAAGTTAACTCTGAGTTCACAGAAAATGTTCCAGAAACAGAGGTCAGATTGAGTTTAGGTTTAACCATGGCAGCTTATGCTCTGAAGCTAGCCTGTTTACTAGCAGGTTAAGTTGAGCTAACCCTATAGCTGGTGTTAATCACTATATCAGTGTGTCGTGTGTCTCTGAAAGGCACTCGTTGGCATGATACACATTTTTGGAACATGGCGTCCCTTTTCCATGATGATCCAGCAGATATTGAAGCTTAGATCAGTCCCAGAAGATTGTGTCACGAGAGAGTGGTTAAAACATAATTAGACATCCTGTCATTCGATGATGAGTATCTAATAGAAAATTACCAGTTTTCAGCACAATTGCTAATTTATTTAAACAGCATTGCACAACCTCATATAAAAAATCATTACATATGATTGTGCCGGCACATGTATTGAATTTCTCATGGAAAGATGTGTGGCTCTCTCCTAAGACAGGGTTTCCTGTTAAAGATGGATCAGGAACAGCAGTGTGTGGTAAGGTTTCAGCAAATCTCAATGAGCATTAAACAAGTGATGGTTAATGTGAAAAGTGAGCATAGTAGCAGTAATTTGGGGTTGGTTTTAGGCAGACTTGACACTGGTGGTACTAAAAAACAGCAAGCACAGTTAAGGTCATTGATGGCAAAGTACCTTGATATCTTTGCAGTAGAGGATGAAGACCTTGGGTATACTGACAAGGTCAAGCATGAGATTAACTTGGTTGATGAGGAGCCTGTTGCACAACCATACCATTGTATTCCACCCAACCAGCATCATGAGATACAAGGGCACATCTATACGCTGGTAAGGAGATGTGTTATACAAGAAAGCAATAGAGCCTTTTGCACTGCCTGTAGTGCTGATACCGATGTCTAATGGTGGTCTAAGGCTATGTGTCAATTTCTGGAGACTAAATCATGAGACTAAAAATATGCATTTCCATTACCATGTTTAAGTGAATGTTTTGATACCCTGCAGAGAGTAGGGTCATTTTCAACCATTGAACTATTGAACTATTGAGCGGTTGTTACCATCAGGTGGCTGTAGAAGAGCGGGATCGACCTACAACAGCATTCTCAACCTCCTTAGGCCTATTTGAATATCTCTGGACACCTTTTGGTGTCTGTAATGGGCCAGCAACTTTTCAGAGACTAATACAAGCCACGATGCATAATTTAGTCTTCCAAATTATGTTTGTATACCTTGATGAAATTTTGCTATATTCTTGGACATTCAGTGATTGTTAAGGCAATGGGACAGCATTAGGGAACATATGGGGTTGCTGTATTGGATAGTTGAGAAACATGGAAAATGTTTTCAGCATCTCTTACCTACCAGCTTGAAGAACCAGGTGTTGGGCAATAAAGGCATAGAACATACCCTATACTTATTGAGAAGCAGATGCTTCTGGGTGGGAATGCATGAGGATGTGGCACAGTGTATAAAAGAGTGTCAACACTGCATGCTAACTAAGATGATTCAGCCTAAGATCCATTCCCTCATAAATTTTTTTCTTGCTTCACAGTGCTTGAATCTGCAATAGATGACTGGGAAAATGTCCTAGTAGTCATAGACATTTTCAACAAGTTCACTCAAACATTTCCAACTTGAGATCAGAAGGCAGATACCACAGTGTAGGTGCTTTTGAGGGAGCGGTCTGTGAAGTACAGTGTCCCAGTGTGGCTGCACTCAGACCAGGGCCATAACTTTGAAAGTGAGGTCATAGAAGAGCTCTGTAAATTGTATGGGTAAAGAAAAGTCAATCCACCACTCATTATCTAACAGGTAATCCTCAGTGTGAGCGTGCTAACAGGAAATTGCATGACCTATCATGTGTTTTGCTCCCAGAAAAGAAACAGATGTCCTGAACATTTACCTGAGTTACAGTTTTTCTCGACTGATTTGATGGAATTCTCAGATCAGGAACGTCATTCTCACCACTCTTGATGCAGTTCTCAAAACAGTTAAAGCATTTCTCATACAGACTTACCTGTGGAAAAGACATTAAAACAATCAAAACCTTTTTCACGTGTCAAAACATGTAAAGTCAGTCAATCACTTCAACTCTGTGACTCATGAATCAAAACCTTTCACCACTGTTTTACAGTTTTTTACAACTGCTAAAACATGTTTTCCGTAATTACATCACCTTTTTTCAAAACCCTAAACACAAATCTAAAAATTCTAACTATATTCTCCAAAATGCATCTCTGTCTGTCAAAAGCCAACAATCAAATTAAAAGTATTAACTTTGCTCAAAATGAAACTTTGTTGTCAAAACACACACTCATGCATTAAATATATAGACACTACCCGTCACTTTAAAACTAGTGCAATCAATTGAAAACACTGTTGTCAAAGCAAAGATGTTGATGAATCGATAAAAACTGCACAAGGGAAAGTATACATATATATGCAAACTGTATGTAGAAGGAAAACAATGCAGACAAGCAAAAACATAAAATGTTTAACTTTATTTGGTAAATATGTGTTTTTTGAATACATGCCTCTTTTCTGCATCCCCCCATGTATATTTCTGAACTGTACAGATACATAGTTCTACAGGATAGAGAGATATTCAGTACACCAAAAATATAAAGTAATGCATTCACTCAGCATCCTGGTGTTGGACTGGGTCAGGCCAAAGGGCCTCATCAACGTCACGTGCTACATCCATTGCTGTGGCGAATCCACCCCTGGAAGGACTCTATGGCTATGTCATCACAAGCCATCTCCATAGCATGAAGTACATTCTCCTGTTCATATGAATGTCTGTCATATACTTTCCACTACCATGCCGAGAAAAATTCCTCAGTAGGTTTGAGGAATGGAAAATAAGGTGGAAGGAAGACATGGACCTTGTAAGAAATGTGCCAACAATTAACTATGTTTGTGCTTACACTACAACAACTGTGTGCTCGCCGTGTTTCATTGAGAGCACTGGTGTTTGTGTTTTGAGCGGCAGTGCTTTCTGCGTGACAGCATGAAGTCAATTTGCTTTGTGATGACACTTGTGCTTAGGGTTATGAAAAAAGTGTTTAGGAGATCTGCAAATTGGTGTTTATCAGGAAATTGTGCCTAATGTTCTGCAAAATGAGTTATCAGTATGGCAACAGCTGCTGGGGAATGCGTTGTGCGTTATGCGTTGTGTGTTTCTCGGTGCCGGTCCCAAGCCCAGATAAATCGGGAGGGTTACGTCAGGAAGGGCATCTGGTGTAAAATTTTTGCCAAATCAAATATGCGGACAACAAAACAGATTTCCATACTGGATCGGTCGAGGCC
>JAACJT020000902.1:7177-17280 GCA_009936485.2 Gymnarchus niloticus | reverse complement strand
TTATTCCAGCCTTTAGGATTTCACTCTGGATTAAGACCAGGCTGTTAGATTAGTAAATGAAGCGGTTTATCTGAACTTATTCCAGCCTTTAGGATTTCACTCTGGATTAAGACCAGGCTGTTAGATTAGTAAATGAAGCGGTTTATCTGAACTTATTCCAGCCTTTAGGATTTCACTCTGGATTAAGACCACACGTCACTGTTACACTGCCGTTTCGTTACTGACACGCTCTCGAAAATGAAAAGTGTGACCAATTTTCATACCTTTCCGTTGCTACTTGCAAACGTTTACATAAAAGTCAGTGGAAAAATTCAGTATTTGGTGTTTTTTTTTCCCCTTTCTTTCCTTGTCGTTCGAAAGTCCCACGGCCGTCTCGAGCTCCTCGTCGCCTTCAGGCTACGGAAGCCCAGCTCGCGCTCCGTGCGCCCCCTCCCACCGTGACGAACTCGCCAGCGACCTCGTGCGCATGTCCGTTCGTTCAAATATGGCTGCAATGCTTTACACTACGCCCCCTGCTGGAGCTAAAGTCTAATAGCAAGAATACTCGTTCTCTGTCCACCTGAGTTTCACAATATTAGCTACGCTACTTTTGTAAGAGTATTTCTTAGTTATATTCTTAATAGAAATCTTAAACAATAGATTTGCAGGAACTCGCAACGATGAATGCTTTTCCTTTTCTGGCATATTCACACGCCACACCTTTAAGCCTACAACTCCACCATAGCCATGGTTAGCCTACTTGGCAAATAAAACATGACCATTACTGCTGTTAACAAGACATCCACCTAGTTGTCCTAGAAACAGCTCCTAGGATGTTAAACATCCTTGTCATAGTCATCGTACAGCCCTGAAGTTAGCCGTTACTGAAATAAAAACATCATTATGTTCTACTAGAAACCCTACAGCTCATAAAACCATGAACTTCCCATATCTGCCCTAGAACAAGGTTTCTCAGTCACAGGCCATAGGATGCTTTGAAAACACATTTCATTATTTCAGTACAGTAACCTATGTAACCTTGTCTTGTGGTGGGAGTCCTTGAGGGTGGATCAAAATGTGATGGAGGTCCAGTACCCAAAAAAAAGGCTGAGAACAAGAGCTCTAGATGTTAGGAGTTGGGTTTCTGCTAGTTGCTGCTGATTAATGCTTATAGAATGGATGACTTACATTACAGGAAATTATTTTCTACGTCTTCCAGTAGGTCTCCAAAATGATGCTGGTATGTGAATAGATTAAAAATCACAATTTCATTTTTCAAAAGTTTAATTTGTCCACATGAAGGTTTTAAAGAAACGATCTAGAAACAATGAATCCTGAGTTTACTCATATTGAAAAATAAAACAGTCCTCACCCTCTAATATGGTACCTGAATTATTTATAAATATTTCCATATCCATGTTGCCAGTCCATACTTTTGTGAATTAAAAGAACATTAAAACCATTGTGTTTCCATCTGCAAAACTAGAAATTGCTGAATAAAATGTTAAAGAAAATTCCTATATTACACAAAACAGAATTCTGTGTACAAATTTATTCTAAGTTAAATTAATACATAAAGCAAAGAGCAGTGATGTCAACAGGAAATTACTAAACAAAGTATGCTGCCAGGGCAGCCATCTTGTCCTTGGGTTTCTTTGGGTTGCCTCTGCCCCCAGGCCGTCTCCCCCGTCCACGACTCCGTCCTCCCTGCCGACGCGCTTGGCCCCCACGGTGCATGGGATGCCTCATGGCTGCATGCTTGAGCTCCACCAGGTCCTGGAAGACAGAGTCGCAGAAGACGCAGCCATTGTGCTGAGTGGCATTGCCAGGCAGCGGTGAGTGCGCCTTGCTGAAATCCACAGACACCAGGGCAGCTTCGCACGCGTCACAGCTCTCTGCGGTCACTTGCACCCGGTGGGCGTGCTCGAAGAACTGAACCACCACGCTGCACCGGTTGCATGCCATTTTCCACTTGGGCCCCGAGGCAGGATCCAGTGCCAGAACGCCAGCATCGCACTCCACGCACTGGCCGATTCCCAGAGAGCTGAGCGAGTGCTGGCAGGAGGGATGAGTGCAGTCATTGCAACCCATACCTGCTCACGACATGCGAAGGTTGAGGTTGGGGTGGGGGAGACAGGGACAGAGCAATGTTAGTCAGTAGCAGGACAAAACAAACTCGCATTTCACAAGCAGACCATGTAGCTTTGACATGATCAGACTTTCCTGATAAAGAGTAAATGGAAAAAAGACTACAAAGCTAAAATGTTAATCAGAAAGATGTACAATAATTGCACATTTATCCACCTGTTCCTGGCATGGTTATAATTACCATAGGATTAATGTATGAATGGTGTTTAAGGCAGTAACAAATCCAAGCAACATTCAGCCAGCATGGGAGTGCTTGGAGCCAAAAACTCCTTCAATCCTATTTCCAATGTACATTAAGAGTAGTGTAGATTAACACTAATATGCACAAGCAAGGAAGCCCACCTTTCTTCATGTCCCTGAAGGGGGGGTTACTGTAGCAGTAGGGGCAGAGCGGATAGCTCTTCCCCCGTGCCCCAGAGCTCCACAGGACCAGCTCAAAGTTGTCCAAGGGGCAGCGCAACTCGCGGTAGAGCTTGATGGCGCCATTCTGGGGCAGGCTGTACGTCTCATCGCAGTGCGAACAGTGGAGGCGGCTGGGCTTGGCCTGTTTATGGGAAACACTAATCAGTGACCTCAGGCTTCATGGGGACCAGGAATCCACAGATGAATATCCACATAACTTTCACACCGAGGATTGCTTTTTCAAGTCTGTGTGTCACGTGGACCGGGAGGATTTAAACACAACAAACATGAGTAACCACTTCTTAGTGTGATAAATCTAATAAAAACAAAGAACATGTGGCTAACAATGCAGATTGTAAATCGAAGGGCATGATCTGAAGTAATGCAATAAAATAAGAAAATTAATCCACAATAAAACATGGGAGTGCTTTGGGTAGAAAGCTGACCCAACGGCACTAACTTTTCTAAAAAAAAAAAAAAGACTTATTAAATTAAAAAATAGCTGCAAATGGATGATAACAAGCAGCCGACATCCCGTGCAGGGTGTATTCCATCACCCCCCACCCTTACACGGACAGATGATGGATGAAGGGACAAACAGCTGAATGCCTCATTCAGAACTGGCCAGACATTCATGACTTATTCATGAGAAGAGTGCAAAAGGTAGAAGCCATTAGTCTTCTGACTAAAAGGCCAGCCCCTTCACCTAGTATTGAGTAGCCATCAGTAGTACTTATGCAGCCTAAGTTTCCAAGGACACGCCTTAATTTAACAGGCAGCAATATAACATCAATAAGGTCAGCAGATCAAATTTGCATCAAGGTGTTTGTTCTTTAAAACAGGAGAATTGCGTCTATGGAAATTGGATCAGAATGGCGGGGTGTACTAGGGAGATCCTACAGGCTGTAGTATCACTGCTCATTTGAGAAAGAAGGCCCAAATACTACTGATGGGACAAACGAAGCTTCAGAACCTGCGTTGGCTGGGAGTAGCCTAAACTAACCATTTAATGCTGGTGCTAAATGAGGATTGAAAACCCATGGTGGCTGGGAGTATCCTGAACGACCAATCGACGTTGACTATCCTCAGCACTGATTGGTCATTTGGGCCACTACCACTCATCAGAGGTTATGAAGCTTCACTTGTCCTATCACTAACAAATACATCAAGTTGTGCTGGGTGTATCTTGACGTGCTTCCTCAGTGTGAGAGAACGTCGTTGGGGGGGGGGGCTGACAACAAAACAACACAATGGGCAAAAAAATAGAATTGATAATATTTTATAAAGCAAAACATAGCTGTTTTGCCTGCTTTAAAAGGAGATCAGTTCTTTTTTACGCTGGCCGATGCTTTTGCTCAAAACAAAGTGTTTATTTATATGGTTACGTGGGATACTGCGAGCACGCTCACCTGGATGTACTTCATGAAACGATGACACTTCCCACAGCGTGACAGTGGCTTCCCAGTGTCTGCGATCGGTGAGAAGGAGACCTCCATCAGCTCATCCATACCTGTGGGGGACAGAAAGTGGGAGGTTTCAACAAGAACACAAGACAAAGCCTTGCTGGAAACAGATGTGTGTACGCAGTTACAAATCCCAATTCATCTGGTCACAGAATGACATTTATTAACAAAAAGTTTACTATTTAAGCAACATTCCTCAGAACTTAACTGCTAAAATGTATCTGAATGCCTGTTAAGCCCCAGGCATGGCAGGGACAACCAGCTAGTAAGATGAAAAAGGAAAAAATATTCTGTCAGCATAAGGTGTCCATCCTAGAAACGCAACTTTCTCCCTGGATGATAGCAAACACATGCAGCTGAACAATTGATAACAATACAGAAGATGCTAAATTTTTTGTGCAAAGCTGAGAAGAAAAAATAAAACTGAAAACATTTTTCTGAATAAGACAATGGAAAAATTGATTTGATACTCTGCTAAAGTAACACAAAAGAGAATCACGGTAAATATCCCTCAGACGCCAAACTCACTTGCGATGGAGTCAACAAAGTAGTGGAACTTCCTTTTAAAGATGTCCAAGGTGTGCTGTAAGACCTGGTGGAAGTCGGCCTTGCCCTGAGCTATCAGGCCAAGCTGCTTCTCCACTGCACTGCGGATGGTGGGAAGTACCAGCTCGGCATCTGTGACACACATCATGTAAAGGGAAGAGCCGTATGAGCCATTAACTGTCTTCATGTAACACAGGAGGCTTTCGACTGGGTTTAAGACACGCCCTCTTCACCTCGCACCTCTCAACTGACCCACCCCACCAGTCCAATGACCTAAATGGACATCTCAAGTTCATGGACAAACGACAGTACTGGGGTGGCATGCAACCAGTTATCTAGACTTGTATATGGATAATCCAGGGCAGGCGTGCCCACAAAAAGCCAGTGTGGGTGGAGGGTTTCATTCCAACCAAGCAGGAGTCACACCTGATTCCACCTGTTTGATCAGTTGAGCTTGGCTTTCAATGAACTCAGATGTGGCTTCTGCTTGGTTGGAATGAAATCCGCAAAGGGCCGGTGTGAGTGCAGGTTAAGTTTGGACACCCCTGATCTAGGCCAAGAGTACAGGTGCTTACCTATCTTGTAGTAGCCGTGCACCAGAACGATACCCAGGTTTGTCGGCTTCAGTCGGCGCCCACCTTCCACGGTGACATAGTTCCTCTGGCAGATGTTGTTGATATGGACAGGGATGCTGGCATCAGTTCCTGGACCACACAGACACAAGCACAGCCTAATGAGAGACTCGTTTTTCCTTTACCAGAGGAATCACAATGTTCCAGGAACTACAGATTTGTATAAACAAGCTTTGGAGTTAAGTAGCATCCAGTGTTCCTCAACTGAACAAGGTTTCTCATGCATTTGATGTGTGCCAGACCAGAGGAGAGTTTAATGTACTCATCTTTTGGCACACTTCCTATCTCAATTTATAAATGTTCTCCATTGAAACATTTCAGAAATGCAAAACACGAGGGCCTCTTCCGGCACATGAACTGGTGACCTGAAGACCAGAAGTCCAGGTTCTTAAGCCTGCATGCCAGTGCTCGTCTCTCAACTTCACTGCCTAATCTCCTTAACTCTGCCTCATAACCATCAACATCTCTGACCAATCCCATGCTTCTCCATCAGCGTGATGAGCTCTGCCTCCGTGAGGTAGTCAGGTGGGCTGGTCTGCTTTTCCACCAGCTTGATCTCATCCACGGTGAAGGCATCTCCCGGCTCACATGATGGCAGGTTCTCCTCATCGGACACTCCCTGCCAGGGCATGACCTCGGTGAAGCCTAAGAGGAATGATGGGACATCCATCAACACACCAATCAACGCCATCACTGACATCATCCACAGAGGTGTGAACAGCATTTCATCCAGGACCAGAATAAATCATCAACAGAGATGTCTTGTGTCTGCCTGCCAACTGCTTGGAGATCATAATTTTGGGGAATTCTGCAGAACATCATGATCTTTTCACTGATGGATACCACATTTTTAATCCATACCACACCATATTTAATCCGAGGGAAAACCCACAATTTTATACGTGTTAATCCTAATTTAAACACATTACATTAAGTATTCTGCTTAAAATCACACTGTTTACACTCGCCTATGACACTGTTCATTCTAAGACGATGTTATCAAATGATTTCTATATAATTACACTTTAACCTAGATTCATTTGGAAACTCATTCCAATAAATGTTTTAACCACATTTAAAATTCCATATTTGCATAACTAGACAGAAATTTTGCCTTTCATGAATGTATTCCTTTAATCAAGATTTAGTGGTCGCACTTTAAAAGAATCGTTAACAACAACTTTAGTCAGTCAGACCGTACCGGGCGATATCAGAGTTTTTCCCGTGCAGGAGAAGGCCTCCAAGTTGATGCTGAAGGTAATTACGGTCTGGAGGTATTTGCAATCGTGGCTAACAGTGGCAATGAAGTGTCGTGTGATGTACTCATACAGTCGCCATCCATCACTTCCTACGAAGAGATTTTGCAGTGAGGTGATTACCACTTAGATACATTCTTTCATTATAAAACGACGAGCACTTTACAAAGGGAATGCTCAAGTATTGGTGTACGTTAAATTGGAACTCCTGCTGCAAAATACATATATTAATGTAACCAAGTCTTTTGTCCCTCCCATTGTCAATCATGACTCATCTAGTCAGGGCAGAAACAGACCAGTGTTTAAACCTGGAAACAGAGAATAAGTAGGGATACACTGAGGAATGCCACCACCTGGTATCTGCACACTGTGGCCAATTTAGGGTCACCAGCTCACACGGGCTGCGTGTGTGTGGACTCAGTACACACATCGCTGTGTCTACCATCCTGGAGCTGTAAGGCCACACTGCTGTTTACTGTACACCTTCAATGGTAACAGAAGACCCCCAAAGTAAAAGAGAGCCCACCCAGCTCGCTTTCAGATGCAGCCCTCATGGGCGTTATCGGGGGGTGGTCCCCGGCATCCACCCCCTTCCTGGGCCGATTCAGTCCTTCAGCAAGCAACACCTTTACCTACGAGGAGAGAGCCACGCTGTCAGACTAGTGGTGGTTCATAGATCCCTACCTGCTAATTTGTTATACTGGCTGAAATTGTACAGCTCACAGGTTTGAGGAGCTCAAGCTTACTTGCCTTCCGATCAAAGCATCTAAGGCCATTTCTCATGACATATTCTGAGAGTGATAAAGCACTCATTAACACTTAATTTCCTGATACACTTTCTGCTCCATTATAACACTGTTCCAAAGATACCTAAATAAAGTCACAAGAATGTAGAAGAACGCCACTTCCCATTTACAAAGCACGCAGCAGCCAAATGTTAAAAACAGCTGTTGTTTGCAGAGCTGTTTCACTGTCACACGTTCTCACGGCTTATGACCGTTTTCACTGGTGCTACACAAACTGTGATGAGATGTCGTCATGACGGTGTTAGAATGGGAAAACAAAACCAGATTTAAAACGTATGCAAAATTGGAACAGCTTGAAGCTGGCTTTAAACATTTGAAATCTTTCAGTCAACTTCTCCAAATTGATAAAGAATAACTAGACAACAGATAAAGGAATAAACAATTCAGTATGTTCCAACCACTGGCTAACGATCTCAGGACGTACTCACCGCGTCTGCCCAAAGGGGGTTTCCGGCCTGCTGACGCAGGGTGCCCTTGAGGTCAAAGTTCTCTGGGTAATGTGTGGTCTCCGTGCGCGGGTAGCTGATGTAGCCTTGGGTATAGAGGCGCTCCGCGATTTGCATGGTATGCTGGGGACCCATACCTTTACAAAGAGCATCGTCTTAAGGCACCTTCACCGAAAGATGCAAGTAAAAAGCAAGACAGGACCCGAGCACCAAAACGGAGCCCTGGTCATTAATCCATACATTAATCAATCCATATTCAACACACCAGTCACCATTATGGTGAACAGGCACTAAAAATGGGGGTCAGTGTATGGAGGTCTCGGGTGTGACATCTGTGTCTGTATCCAGAAGGGTGCCGGTTCGAATCTCCTGGTTGACAGGGTGACAATGTCACTGTCGGGCTCTTCAGCAAGGGCCTTAACCTCGAATAAGGGAGGGTCTGATGACCCTGTGCTCTGACCCCAACATGTGCTCCCATGTAAACAAAATGTGATATACAAAAATGACCCAATTTCCCCATAGAGATGAATGACTACCGGACTTTTCCACTCACAGGACGTTTATCCAAAAATGAAAGGGAAACCAAATTGCCAACGGTAACCTACAGATACACACACCCACTGGCAGCAGCTCGACCACAGTACCGCCCACCCCTAAGGCGGGACTATTCAAATGAAACTATTTCGGATGAAGGGGCTTACCAAGGGCAGAGCTGGCCACCCTTAGCATCTCCACCGTGTTTAGGGCAAGGGGTCTCTGCTTGGACTTCTCCTTCTTACTCACCGAATTCACCTGGCATGATCAGCATCAACAACACTCATCAGAAGAGACAGGGTTAATAAAGAAGCAGAAGAGGATGAGTATTCACATCGCTGAACTCAGGAACTGGCAAGGACGCCAAAGAATATCGTCAAACACAAGGAAAGAGACAAGCGAATTCATGATCATATCAAGCCTGAAGTCTCATTAGAAGCACAAATAGGCATATTATAAGAAGACAGTGCTTTGGAGAAGAGAATGATTTGATGGATCAACACAATCGTCACAAAAATGATTACTGTACATAATTGTGAAGGCTGAAGGAACAGGAAGAAGACCGCGCATTTGGGAGGAGTGCTGCATGTGCATTCACCAGAAACCTGCATCTTCTCGATGGCATCTCGTGGTAATAAGATCAAATTCATTTTGGACCACAACCCTCACCAGAAAAAGCAGTGAAAAGATGATAATGAAATTCAATCAGGTAATTTGTTCTTTTTCAACAGAGGAAAAATATGATTATAGCAATGCTAAAGAATTTCAAGCATTCAAGATAAATATCGGCATTACATTTAGTTTCAACAGATATGAACTGCCCCAAGATCCCAGCCTACCTTGGCCTCCTTGGACTCCTTGGTAATGTTGACGAACATCTGTCCGATCTCCCTGTCGAAGACTCGCACCCGATCCCAGTCCAGCACAATGGGGCTATCTTTCCCTTTGAACACCTATGGGGGAAAAAGAACCACACAGACATTGAGAAAGCTGGTGTAAAACACAGCCAAACAATTCAAGATGCAAAGACCAGGACATTCTATGTACATTTAGAGCTACTGATCATAGCACATAAGTCAGGCTTGGTAGCGTCCTTAATCAATATTAAAACTGGATTCTGCCAGGGATAAGCTCCAGTCCCTCCCATGACCCTGACCAGGAAAGGTAATTAGAAGGTGGATGAATGGATTTCAGGTTTTCAGCCTTGCTAGAGAAACATTTCCCTCTCCCAGCTTTCATCCTGAGATACAGCATCACGATCCAGTGGTACCCACCACCCAGACATCTAATCTTCAGCCTAGACCTTGGCCTCACTCACCTTGGCCTGGATGACCCAGTAGGACTCAGATTTAAAAGACTGGATTTTATCATGACGCTCCACACAGAAGCCCAGGGTGGGGGTCTGGCAGGGCCCAAAGGAGATCAGTGATGAATCCAAGTTGCCATATTTTCCTTGGAAGTACTTGGTTTGAAACCTGGAACAAGAACTTTCCCTTACAAACACGTCTAGCACCTCTGATGAAGTGTCCACAAGAATCATCAATTTAGATCCCAAAGAAAAGCAAGCAACTCCTCTCTTTTTAAATTTGACAAAAATTGCAATGAAGATCAGGAGGCATTTGGAAGGCAAAGTGATAATCCAGTCAGATTAAGGCAAGGAATACAAAAGCTCTGCTGGTTTCCCGACATTATATTAAGATGAGCATATTGGTGGTCATTAGCGCTGTAGATACAGCTTCAGAACCTTGCCTGTTTGGTGGTCATTAGCGCTGTAGATACAGCTTCAGAACCTTGCCTGTTTGGTGGTCATTAGCGCTGTAGATACAGCTTCAGAACCTTGCCTGTTTGGTGGTCATTAGTGCTGTAGATACAGCTTCAGAACCTTGCCTGT
>JAACJT020000901.1:0-17285 GCA_009936485.2 Gymnarchus niloticus | reverse complement strand
GTTTGGGCAGGCTCCGAGAGGCGGTGGAGGACAGGGCGGCCTGGCGTGCTGTGGTCCATGGAGTCGCGAAGAGTCGGGCACAACTGCGTGACTAAACAACAACAATAATAGGAAACAATGCTATATAATAAAGTAATATAAATAAGAACATTTTAATGGCTTTGGGATGGTGCTCAACTTGATATGATTTTTAAATGAATTCCAGTTTATAAACTGAAATGCCATTGTAAACCTCTGGTCCTTTACACTAATGCATCGTGCGAACTTCTAACCCTAACCCTAGCAAATCTTTGATTATTCAAGACTGTTTCAAACCACATTCCAGTTATTCACAAAAATTGCTACATGTAACAGTAATACTTTTGACTTTACCTCAGGCGGCAAACATTGTACCTTTCAGCAATAGCAAAACATATGTTGCACTGAATAGACCAGATGTTTTTGCTGAGTGTATTTCAATCCTATTACTTTAAGAAGTGAGACATCTGATTATGATATTGTAAAATGACAAGCCCACTCAGTTCAGAATTATATCATATGTTAGACTGAATTTTCTTTTCTGCTGGCTGTCTCTGCCATAGCATTCCTGTGACCTGACAGTCATTCTGTATCCGATACATCTGTTTTCCACCATGCTTAGGCTAAAACAAATGGCTTGTTTTTCTTTCCGGCTGCTGTTGTCACACCCATTTCCACGCCTATCCTTTCCAAACTTAGTCCTTTTCTGCTGTCCTGCCCAGAGCGACAGAAAATTCACAAGCTAAAACGTAAACCTTACCTCAGGCAAACTCTGGAAAAGTGCATGATAAATGTACACATTACAGTAGTCAGGTCATATGGAAAAGTTCAAAATGAAAAAATATCTTTCTGATTGGATTTTGTCTTCTGTTTTTGAATAGGAGTAATGTTTAATTAAACATACACACATAGACATCAGAAAACCGAGGTGACCTCCCGGCCCTAACTTTCACCCTCTTAGATAATCCGCACCATTTTTCTCCTGCTCCCTAACACTGTCACCAGCTGCTGGGGACTGACCGGTCAAGGGGGAGATTAAACCTGCTAAGAGCCAGCATCTGTAACCCTCTCTCCTGAAATATACAGTGATATCAGCTAGTCTGGCACAGGTGAGGTACACACGATGGCTCTTCTAGGTGACATCAGGGATGTCCAGGGCACGGAAGGCCGCGGCACCCGTTCACGCCGTCTGGTCAGCAAAGTCAGCGTGCAGTACATCTGCTTGTGATTTCCATCTGTTATTACACACTGCACGCAGACACAGCAAGCGTTTTTTAAGAGCCGTGGCTGCAGTTTCTGGCCTCTAAGGATGCTAACATTTTCATGTGTGGTACCCTGTTTAATGGTTCTGGTTTACCACATAGGTGAGAGACAAGGACAGCAAATAACACGTAAAAAAATACAAAACAAGGACACTGGAACACATTTAACTTATGAACTATCAGTTATAAACTACACAACTAACTGACACATTAACCACCGGCATGACTGCCTGAACACATCATTCATTGCAACTCAGGACTCCACCCAGCTTGCCCTACTTATCCTTAATGGAGTAATCGGCCCTATGAGGGCCAGCTGGGCCTGATTAGCTAAGATTACTGCCCATAGTTCTGGTGATCAGTCACCCTCTCCATCAGCTGGCCACCCACTAGTTCTCAATGCATGTACCTTACCAATACTCTGTATATTGATATATACAAAATGGTCAATTTATTTAAGGAAGCAAGACTAATTTCCAAAAATCCAAATGAAAGCTAAGGGATATTATACAGCAGACAGTTTGATAGACAGTAAGTCAATAATGGTCCAGTTTGGCTGATGCTTGACTTGCTCTCATCGGAGATGGTATCTACTGAGCGGTCAGAGAAACACGCTGGCTTCACATCCTGTATGTGGCTGTCCCTCTCTTAGAGCCCATTGCCAGGAAGTCAGAAGCACACTATTGAGGTGTGCATTAAAACTTAATAACAATACAATGCCTATGTAGAATTCAAAGCATAAACTGAATGAATAAGACACAAGTTCGAGTACAAAATCGAGTACAAAAACCACAGCTCATAATTTTGCTGAGATGGTTCTCTCCATTCATAGCCCAGGCCGATGTTGTTTAGTAAACGGTCCCTCCGGAGAGTGGCTTTATGTTGTCATGGAGCTAATGATGCATTGCCCCATATAGCACAGTTTGCATGTTCAAATACTCCCATCGTTCTGCATGCTGAGTAGCTTTTAAAGCACTGCACCGTGCTGAATTAGCAGCTGTTGTGTTTATACACTGTCAACCCATAAAGTTACTTTATGAGCTGATAAGCATTATTGTTCATTTGCTGCTATTTATTTATTTTCTAGGTGGACAGACTGCTTAATCAAACACCTTCTGTGTGTTGTAACTGATTTATTGACCATTTCCACAATGTTGCTTTTTAGTAGTGATTTCCCTCGCCTTGAAACTTTGTTGTCGCCTTTTTTTCACCTTCCTGATACCCATTGAAAAATCCATCTGTCCATGTTCTCAACACATATCCTGGTGTAATGATCATCCATAGGATCCAACTGTGGACACAGATATATTCAATCAGGGTCGTAGAATAGGCAAAGTCAAAACTGAAAGAAAGAGACTTCCAAATTCAAGGGGGCAATCAAAAATGTGGTTGGATACAAGGGGAAAAAGGATCCAAAACCGGAATATGATGCACATGGTGACCAGGACATAAATCAGGAGTCCTACAATGTCACTACAATCAATGAAAGACAGTATTGCAAGGCTATTTATAGGGTGTAAACATAGTTCAGGTGTTAGTATTTTGAGGAGGGGGTTTTGTGATGAGCTGGGTGTGGCTGGCTGGCTGCAGGTGTGACCCCTGCTCAGGGTTGCTAGGATTCATTGAGAAATGAGACATTCATCCATCAATTCGTTCATCCATCTTTTAATTACCTATCATGCTCAGGTTTGTGGGACCAGCTGAACAACGAGATACATATTACAATAATTTCAATCAGCTTCTTAACTTGTAATTTATTCATTCCAAATCACACAGTGACTCCTAGATATACTGGCATGAAAATTTCATTGCTTTCTAAGTCTGAGCAAATGACACTATTATCCTCTACTTTGAATAGATTCATTTTGTTTTTGACACCACTTGTTTGTTGTATGAACTTCATCGTTTTTTTAGGATTATGTTTCCGTGACCAACAACATCTTGCTGTTAATCCTGTTTCACACAATTGTCCTTATGACACATGCAATATGTGGAATGAAACAACATATGGAAAGAATTTAATGGGCTTAAATTAGTTAATTGTAGCTCCATTGTAATATGACACAGTATGGTGATTTCGGAACAAAACGTCAGTGTTCTGCATTTAATGTTAAAATGCACAGATCTTCAGAGTCTGCTCTGGAATTTGTTGTTCAGGACCACAACAACCAGAGTTTCAGATGCAGCACCAGGAAATGACATTCAGAGCCACAGTATACCGGTGACTCATTGCGTCATTGTGTTGCTTGACGCCTCCAGTGTTGGCAGTTTGAATCGCACCTTTGCCACGCGTGTGCACACATGTTCTCCCTGCATTTCCTCCAGGTTCTCTGCTTTCCTCCTGCCATACAGAGACATGCATGCTACTCTGTTTTATTTTATTTTTCAAGTTCCACTAAGCCTGAAGAGAAATGAAATTTCATTTCATGGTATGAGCCGTGCATTGTAGAGTTTAGGTGATGTTAAAGATACTTTGACATGAATTAGGTTAACTGGCATCTCTAAATTGCTCATCATGTATGACTGTGTGTGTTTGCGTGATGTCCTCTTTTGGGTGTACCTCAGCCCACCTTCCTGTGCCGCCTGGGATAGGGTCCAGGCCCCCCTACAACCCTGGTCAGGATAAGCAGCTGGCAGACGGATGGATGAATGGAGCACGTTATAGAGGATGACAGCACCAGATGACACTGAGGACTGCGATGTACAGAATTTGAGGTTTAGCGGCCTAATCTGTCATTTAGCCTCACAAGACACGGAGGTCCAGGCCACCCACTGGAAACCAGCAAAGAGGGAACGTTCCAATAACGTCCAATAACATTCTCATTACGTCCTTAATGTTCCTGTAACGTACCTGTAACGTTCCCTGTTTGCTGGGAATATATTACTTCCTTAGCAGTTGAAGGCTTTTATGAAGCTGCATCACCTTTTACAGGTATTTACTGAGATTCAGATTTGTATTCTGAAAGAATATATTTCTAGCTTGGTGATGCTTCGGTGATTACCTGTTGATGATCTTCAAATTACTCAAAATATGGTTTTCAAATTATCTGTATATTTTGGTCCTGCAAGTAAGAAGGTGGCAAGACCTCCCCTGTGAATGAGCATGATTTTGTTAGAGTCACCATTTTTGAAGCACTCCTAGACAAACACCTACATATTTCAAGTAGTATAGAAAAGTCAACAATTTATAAAACCAATTACTGAAGAAAAGCTGTAATGAATGTAATAGCAATTTATTGCTTGAAAAGAAGTGAATACTTTTTATGCATGCCTGATGAACTATCTGCAATTACTACCGATCAGTTAGCATTTTTCATTTGGAACCAATAACAATCCGGTGGCATGGAAGATTCAAGCAGACATGTTGAGTACAAAAAACCAAACTGTGGTGAAAATAGATCCCTTTGGGAACCCGAAGAGGGAAGACTTTCCCATGAGTCCATGAAATTGGGCAGAACACGAGGAGGAGGTGACAATCCTATGTGGGGCAGTCATTCTCTAGCGAATCTGTGGGAGAGACAAAAAATAAATACTTTTTAAAGGTCACATGTTCTGGAGCTGCGATGGACCATTTCTGAACATTTGGTGCTGTCTGAAGGATTTCAAATCCTTTTTTATCCTATTCAAGACAGTGCTGTCATCGATTTCTGATTTTGTTCAGCCGACTTGGTACAAGCATTCCTTTCGTGCCATTTTTCTCCAGGTGGTTCTCCCATGGAGACCCCTGTTTATATTTGTAGTGCTATCCAGCAAAGTGTGTCTGTCGATGTTCTCCGTGAGATCGACCCTCAACATGTCGAGAATGTAGAGTGGTGATTTACCCTCCATGCTGAAATTAGAAGACAAGAATTGATTAATTTTGTGATGCTTCGATAATAATTAAGAATTAAAGATATAAATCATGCCAAAGGTAACCGAAAGAAGTCAGTAATTCAGAGTGAAGTTCTCTGTTGCCATTGGTGAATTTGTTCTCAACGCTGTCCTCTTATGGTTTTGCATATCTTTGGACCAAAAAAAGTGGATCAAAAGCAGGGATCAACTCAGTGATTTAACCTCATATGTAGTTAAAATCTGAGCCAGTCAGGTTTGTATGACTGACCGTAAAGTTTTTTCGATGTGTGTGCTCTGTCTGACTGATGAAGAACCACAGCAAACCTGCTTCTAATAAAAAAGAAAAAAAAAATTAAATCTGGCAAACAAAAATTAATGAAAAACCAGTATGCTCTGGCATTAGTGAGGACCACAGAACTTCTACTGTGTCTTAGAGGGGTCCATCAGCCTCTGACCCTATGTCTTCTGGTAGATTTGGCAGGTTTGTTCTTTGACATTGTTCAAATGGGAGTGCATTCATTAAACCACAGGCTCCTTCAAAAACAGATTCACAGCTTACATGCTGACTTTAATTGCAATAAAACCTCAAAGCTACAGTAGTTAGGAACTTCAGGTGGTCAGTCAGTTCAGGATGAATCAATGCCATTACAGTTTAGAAATGCCCTGTCCATCAATGAAAGCTATATTTACCTAGAGCTTTACATCGAGATTCCGAAGGAAATCTTAAGATAATCAAGGATTATCTATGATATCAATCCATAATATAAAATAGGCAGTGGATTGAATGAATGTGTCACCTCTGATGGTATCTGTTCCAGAGCAGGATTGGGCCAGCTTTTTAAGAGGTTGTTATAATACCCTAATATGAGTTAGATGATACAGTACAGTATGAGTATGCATGGTCCTGGGTGTGCATCACCAGGAGTGTGTATTTGGCTACTGGGAGCAACAACAGGAATGCAGATTAATCAATTTCAACCAAAGAACAAGCAGTCTTTTTAACAGGTGCACCGCTATAATTCAATAACCTTTATTTAGAAAATCTGGAGGGGTTTGGTGACTGAAGAAGAGCGAGCTGAGCTGTGTACCTTTAATCCCAATGCGAATAACATGGCGATTGTCATTTTTAGGTGACATAGCATGTGTCAGCATTTTTCGATTAATATTATTAGGTGTTTCATCGCTGTCAGTCAGGTCTGGGGAAATCTATAACTGAATGAATTCAGGTCTGGGAAATCTATAACTGAATGAATTCAGGTCTGGGAAATCTATAACTGAATGAATTCAGGTCTGGGGAAATCTATAACTGAATGAATTCAGGTCTGGGGAAATCTATAACTGAATGAATTCAGGTCTGGGGAAATCTACAACTGAATGAATTCAGGTCTGGGGAAATCTACAACTGAATGAATTTTTCTGACAATATGCAGTCTCTAGAAAACTGCAGAGCTAGTTTTTCACTCAAAATGTTGCAGTGCCCAGGGTTGTAAATCATTTTTAATAGAACATGGATCAAAGGTATCTGCGCTAAACTGAGAGATACAGCCTAGACACCATGCCAGTCTGTCACAAAGCATGCTAGAGCATTACTACTAGTTCACAGTTCAGCAAAGCATAATAATCTGACTTTGACATTATTAGCAAACAGAGGATTTAGAATCTGACCTTCTGAAAATAACACACGATAAAGGTCTAAAATCCTATAAAATATTTTGGACATACTAATTAATACTTCTTAACTGTCATTTGGGCACTGAATTAATGCAGATAGTTTATTTAGTTAAAACAAATTTGGGTCTTGTTTTAGAATTCAGCATCTTGGCCTTCCAAGGGCCGAGGCAAAGGCTGGATTTAAAGGAAGCGGATGATAAAAATATGAAATTGAATTCAGCCGTCAGATCTGCTTGCTTTTAACCTGTATACAGTACAAGCTCCTGAGGCACGGTGATTTAAGGCTGATAAGAATGTATGAAGAAACACTCAAGGCTTGCCGATGTCTGGGCAAATACCTTGTGGGTTGACCCTGGTGACATTCATACCTTTCTCTACCCCCCCCCCCCCCCATTAGATTGTGTTATTTGCTGACTTCTGCTATGTTTTTGTTATGTGGAGGAGACTATTCCAACCTACAGTGACAAAATGAGTAGCGTGTGCACCTCTCTAATCATTAAATTTTGTAACACCTGACTGGTCAGAATGAAAGTGGCTTTTTTCAGGTGGGTGGTAGTGCAGATAGGGGCTTTAGTGGGCTCTGCTAATTTCCCAAGTTATTTATTTGAACGAGAGTGCTTTCCACTGGGGATTGTCTCCCGTCGTTATCAGGTATGATTCTTGCTTGCCAAAATACCGCAGTGTAATAAAATAACCTGATTGGGATACCATCCTTATGTGTGGACTTGTGTCCAACAGTGGCACACATTTCTGGAAACTGACCACCAGATTACATGATTCCACAGCTATGTTAAATACTTGATTCTGATTGGCGCATAAATGTTCCAGAGTTCAATTTTTTTTTGTTTCTATGCCGTGACGTCAGTGTCTCCCTGTTCCTCCAGTCATTTCAACATCTACGTCTACAGCTGTACATTTTGCACAGTAATTGCTGCATACTGTAGTTACAACACAGCAAAGTACGTGGACACTAACTTAGACAATAAGACAAGATTCAGCGAACTTTATGAGTCCTTAACCCTTAAATGCATGGGAATTTCAATAACCATTCTCACATGGATTCTCAAACTATTATTAAAGTATCAACAAATATTATTTACTGATTTGCCTAATATTCACCTAAACTTCTTCTCAATATAAGAACAACATTTTCAGCCCCTATTGTCATCATAATTGTCAGCACTCCCCACATGGTTTTTGCGATTATTTTTGTTTGATCTAGTAAAAACTGACCGTTTCATTAGTTGTGGTCCTCAAAAGCACAAAAAAACCCCCATTTTTTATGTTGTTGCATATCTCAGGTTACTAGCGTACAATGACTTTTTTATTTAACAAGAAAAGCATCAGAAAAGGAATATATATGACAATTCTGGTGTTCCAAAAGTAGCAATCATGTGGTCCTTGTTTGATTGAGACCTAAGGTGTGAATTTAAGGGTTAAAAGGTGTCATTTTTGACACTTGTTCGAATATACAAACAGTATATACTGTATATACACTACCAGTCAAAAGTTTTTATACACACTGCGATTTTCTACATTTTCAATGTTAGTCACATAATTTTCACAAAAAATTCCTGACACTCAATAGCATATATGCAAATGTTGTAATTTGTCTTTGCAAACCGTGAAGTTCCACTCCAGTCCAAAGGAGATTTATGAATACTTTAACATAATAAACGTAATAAACTGTAATAAACACATTAAACCGTAATAACCATAAACCATGCCACCAGGAGTGTTGGAGTGAACCTACAGAGCAATATTTAATGTCGCTTGAAAGAATGCCTGGAATTTGCTCTGCTGTTGTAGCTGCTAGAGGAGGCTACTTTGATGAACCAAAGACATGACCAATTTAAGACACTGAACGTGAATGTCTTATTTTTTACCAATGAATATTGAGTGTCTAGAATTTTTTGTGAAAATTACGTCAGTAACATTGATAATGTAGAAAATCGTAGTGTGTACAAAAACTTTTGACTGGTAGTGTATATATATTGTCTGTAGACCTGAGCAATAATAAAACCTTAGTTATAAGAAACAACATCCAAAAACTCATGGAAGAGCAGAGCATTTTAATTGCGTCTTTCAAAACTCCATCAATGTAGTTCATTTTTTATAAAGACCAGAGAATTGTGGATGAAAAAAATGCTTATCACCAATGCAGTATCACTTTTGTGGAAAAATATTCTATTCTATTCTATTCTATTTTATTCTATTCTATTCTAGTGTTCTAGTATTTTTTTGGGGGGTTATTGGTACCATGGGGTTTGATGGGAACCATGTTGTGCCACCAGTTTTCGATCTGGAAAGCAAGCCAAATTAGACTCTGCAGGTTCAATTCATCCTTCACTTTCCTGTAGTGGGAGTGGGTGACTAGAGCTTCCTATCTCCATGGTGTGACAGTGAAATTCAACGGAGTAGTCATCCCCCTGAGTGGGTGCCCTACTGCAGATGGGCGAGTCTGGAGAGTCATTGCAATTGGTCACAGGTGTGTGACCTCACTCACAGAGAGTGTACTGTTTGCTTATATGTCTTTAAAACCTTAGATAGAACAAAGATCATTTCACCTTACTGTACCCTGTGCCAAGAAGGTTAACAATTTAACAAATTAGAAATTTGAACTGTGTCTTTCTCTGTGGTCAGAGGAGTATCTATGACTTGCCTCAGTCACAAATCCTCCTTCAGCCTCTCATCTTCCTCATCTTCCTCTTTGCTATTAATGCTTTTGCGTTCCAAACAAGCTTAACCCTTTATTACGTGATGGCATTCATAATATTCATGTTTAGACATCGGAAAACAATTAACTGACTTTTCATTTTTCTAATTACTTTGTACAGTAATTAAATAGTGGCATGGTGAGGGGAAATAGAATATTAAAGGCAAATCCCCATGGGTTTTAAGATGGCTCATCTCTGAGCATTGAAAGTCATTATTTAATGTTCATGTTGTTCTTTTGCAGCGGCATGCAGAATGATGCAGCTAACAAAAGCTTTATCAAAGCATGCTACACTGCCTGGCCAAAAAAAAAAAAACGTTGCACACTTCAGTCTTTCATTTGACCATCTTTAGCTTTGATTAAGGAGCATTCATCGTGGCATTGTTTAGACGAGCTTGTGCAATCTCGACATTTTTTTCATTCTAGATTTGCATTCATTTGTCTTTGAATCTTGTATTGTCAACAGGGGAGTCGAACCACTCCATAAAATCTTCTCTACCACATCGCAAAGACATCCAATGGGGTTAAGGTCAGGACTCTGTGGTGGCCAGTTCATGTGTGAAAATGATTCTTCATGCTCCCCGAACCACTCTTTCACAATCTGAGCCCAAAGAATCTTGGCATTTTTGTCCTGGAATACGCTCGTGCTGTCAGGGAAGAAAAAAATCCATTGATGGGATAACCTGGTCATTCAGTAGATTCGGGTACCCAGCTGATTTCATTTTATCGCTGCATAACTTTGCTGAGCCTAGACCAGACCGTTGGCTCTTAAGTACTGTATTTCCTTATTTAAATTGAAACGGTGACATTTTTTTTGGTCAGGCAAAAAAACCCTCTTTCATATGCTCACTTTGCATCTTGCACATGTTTCATTATAAAAGTAATATATTGCCATATTAGTATTTCTTTTAATTTCATATTAAGATATAACATTTAGGTTTAGCGGCATAAGGAGAATTAGTAGTAAGGAGAATTACATCTGTAACTTGAATGTTAATGTTTTAGGATCTCTGACATTATTGAGGAGAAGTGTATGCCTTGCAGAAAAAATATTAAATAGAATCAGTACTGGTGTATTTTGAACATATAAAGTATAAATGTCACAATTTAGATAGATAGACACTTTATTAATCCCCTAAGGGAAAAAAAAAAAAATTTCTTGAGAACGAAAAACCCAGGCAAACTATTTTTAAATAAACAAATATGCTCTTGAGTACATTTCCCCTTCTTCGTTACACATTCAGCGGAAAGTGATTTTTTTTGGAACGTTGATGGGATTGTTGCTATGGCTCTACCAGAAATTGCTGACGAAACCTCTTTGCAGTGTGTATTTTCGTGCGTATTTGAGTGTAGCTATTCTTCTGGCATTCACCCTTACCCTCGGACAAAACTCGAAGAACGTTACGTCAGCTTTCATCATCTGACTCATCCCTTTCCGGCACAGACGCATGTTTCCTTTAACAGACAAGACCCCTATGGCATTGCTGGTTGGGTGTCCAAAGCAGGGAACAAAGGGTGTGGTGCAATTAACAGCGGCCTTTTTGTTAACGTCACGTGTTCCCAGACCTAGTTTAGTAGTGGTAAAGGCTAGTTGGTCTATAGATAAATGAAACCTGGTGATAAAAGGAAATTCGTCCAACTCATGCCAGCACATCACATCCAGTCCTCTTCCACTGATTCATGCTTCGCACTTTACATAATAAAGTCAATCATGAATAGCTCTTTCTGGTACATTTTGTTTTCTTGTGCCAAAAGATCGCATTTTAGAAGTTCACTCTTTGGTTGTAGCTGGTCTACGAGGAGCTGTCCTGTGTTTTTGGAGCTAGCATGTGGTCCTTCAAGACACTCTCACCACTTGGGACTTAGTTAAAACCGGATGTCCCAAGCTTGATATATACTTTGTTCAGGGCTCAATCATGTTGCTTCAAGAGAAGATGATTTTCCGCAGATGTTTTGTCTGTCTCATTTCAGGGTTTTGGGTTTTCAGTCTGTGAGTTTGATTTTTACCTTTAAATATAGTGTCCTGGTTATTGTTACCCACTGGGTCCACCCAACCATACTTATCCGAACACTCTTCCTGCACACCTTGGTCCAGAACCTCAACACCTCTAAGTTCCCTGCAGTCTCCCATTCCCTGTGGTGTCTTGTCCAATTGACTCAGCAACTGTCCAGAACTGTACAGCGCATCGAAAAAGTTTTTACTCTATTTTTGCATATTTGTAACACTAAATGATTTCATATCCGAATAAAAAAACATAAAACAATGAGAAAATGAAATATCTTAATAAATATGAATATGAAATTTATATAAGGAAAAAGATTATCCGAAATGTAGTAAACTGGATGTTTTTAATATTTTGGTATTCTGGCACAATTTGTCAAGGGGATAAAGGTTTGACCAGTTTGAACATTACAGCCATCTGTATCCTTATGGGTAATGCACTATACAACACTAATATCACTCACATAAAAAAGTAAACTTTATAGCTGGTTGCACAACCTTTAGTAGCAACAATTGCAGACAAATGCTTCTGATAATGGAATACCAGTCTTTCATGTTGCTGTGTCTAAATTTTGGCCAATTCTTCTTTGCAGAATTGCTTTAATTCAGACACAGTGGAGAGTTTTTGAGCATGAACTGGCCATTTAAAGTTAAGCATCTTGATGGGATTCAAGGCAGAACTTTGAAAACCTTAGTTTTGTGACTTTTCAGCCATCGGAAGAGAACTTTCTCTTGGGCTTTGGATTGTTGTCTTCCTGCATAACCCAATGGTGAGCTTCAGATGTTTGGCTAATGACAGTACATTCTCCTTTTTGGTAGAGATCAGATTTCATGGCTCCGTCAGTCACGGCAAGTTGCCGAGGCTCTAAGCAGCAAAGCATCCCAACACCATCACACTACCGCCAGCATGCTTGGTTTGACTTATTGTGTAATGCTGTGTTAGCTTTACGCCACCTGTAACAGGACCCATGTCTTGGAAAAGGTTCCACTTTCGAATCGTCAATCCACAGAAGATTTTCCCAAAAGGCTCGGGGATCATCAAGGTGTTTTTTGGAAAACGTGAGACAAAGTCCTCTTGGTTAGCAGTGGTTTTGTCCTTACAAGTCTTCCATGAATACCATTCCTGTCTCTCTAATTTTGGAATCATGAATGCTGACTTTATCTGTAATTCCTTAGATGTTAGTTTGCATTCTAAAGTGAATTTCTGGATAAATCATCAATGTGCTCCAGGAAGAATTTAGGTAGGGTGGCCAGGCCTGGGAAGTGTGCTGCTTGTTAAGACCTTCTAGCCTACTTCATGTTGCTGTGAAGTATGTAAAGTTTGCACTCAAATGGATAGGCAGTAATCAATCCTGGGTGTGCCTGTTTTATTTAAATTTGGGAATTGGTTGATACAATAACTACTAAATTATTTTTTAACACACTTCCAATTGGTGCTGGATAACTTTTTCCTACAATAAATGAAATGATAATTTAAGAATGTATTTTGTGTTACCGTGGGGAAGCTCAGCGCCTCAGTGGCTCACACTGTCACCTCACACCTCCAGGGGTGGGGAGTTGAACCTCATTTCCATGCAGCTCTGCAGGTGTGGAGATTTCCTGTTCTCAACATGCTCTGTGGATTCCCTTCAGGTACTCCTGTTTCCTCCTACAGTCCCAAGATGTATATTGTAGGCTATTTGTGTGTGTGTGTGTGTGTGTGTGTGTGTGACTGTGCCTTGCGATGGATTGACACCCTGTCCAGAATGTCCCCTACCTCATGTCGATTGGCTCCAGGCATCCCTGAATTGGATTAAGTCTTTTAGATAATAGATGATGTTAACACAGGTTGTTTTTGTCTGATAAAAAATTTTGTTTGAAGAGCTGAAACAATTAACTGTTACCTGTGCAAAAATCAACAAAATCAAAAACGTTTTCGTTGCACGTTCAGAGTACATTGTGTTAGTTTTAGTGAACTCAACGAAATCTTCAGAGGTGTCCTAGGCCACCATACCTTTTACCAAAAAAGAATTCACAAGGGACAATGTTATAATTCTTAATATTATTTTTTATCCTGAACTATTGAGTCAAATTACTCTTACTATCAGTTTGTGATATGTTTCACACAAAATGAAACCTGTCTTTCATGAAACCCTAACACACGTCACCCTCAAGGTCATGTCTTTCTCATGGCCTTGTTAAACTGATGTTGCTGATGATTTGGCCCAGCAAATACTTGCGTGGCTTAACTGACACACTTCTAGAGCATGGGAAGCAATTACGTGCTTATGGCCCTACTTAAATTGACTTATGTCTCTAAAGCCCGCCTTGTCTTTTGTTCTGCAACATCTGAGTTTCTGGATGTTGTCAGTAAGGATTCAGAGTGAATGGGCCACAATAATCCTCACACAGATGCTTTAACAAATCCAGGATTTAATTAGATTCCAAGTTTAATAGCTTTGAGAATGATACCTAAATACTGAGGTGTCCTGTGGAAATTCCACAAGCCTCCAGGTGACAAACACAGTTCCTCAAAATGGCATAGCCATTCTGGTTCAATACAAATATATTCATATTTTAAACGACCTGTTATTTTAATTACAATCCAGTGGATTGGTTTAATAGATTTCATTGGCTCTTAATATAAACATATCATTATCCATCTTTCAATTACCCATCCTAGTTAGGATTGGAGAGAGGGCCGGAGGCTTGTCCAAGAAGCCGAGGGTCCATCCCAGATGGGATGCCAAGTCACTGCAGGGCACATCCATGCACACTTTTGCATCCTCAGTTGCTACTTCAGAAAATCAGTTTGACTACTTGCCACTTGCAGGAGGAAACCTTGAATGCCCAAAGGAAACCATGCAACACGGGGAGAGCATGCAAACCCCATACACCTAGAGTAGATGCAGGATTCAAACCTCCAACACTGCAGGCAACAGTCTGATTCAAGAGCCACTGTGTTGTCCAATGTGTGCGTGTATATGTATGCATGACATTGTCAATGAGTTTTTCATTAAGGTTGTCTTTAGTGAAATGCTGAATCCTGTCACTAATAGGGAATCATCTTGTCTCTTCGTCTGTCCGTCTGTCCGACTCTCCACCCATCCACTTATCTTGATAAGTGTCAGAAGAGGTGTGGTTAGAGTGTATTCCAAACTGCATGGGGCACACGCCTGGAGTTTACACTGGACAGGATGAGAATCTTCTGCTTGCATAGAAAATCTTTAACGAATGTTCTAAAAAAATGTATTTCACTGCTGAAAACAGTGTAATGTTTTCAAGGTAAGATTTAAAAAACAGCACTGGCTATTTCAAGGAATGCCAAAACGCCCCTTTGCATTTCTGTTTATGAATGTCGTATTGAAAAGGCCATTTAACATGTGGGACTATTATGAAGCACTCAAAATTAGTATTGAATTTTGCTTTATAACATTTCAATTCGATTTCAGGACATTTGCAATGGAAACCTATTTTTTTAGGTGAAGGACTGGAATAAACTAACATGACTGCTGAGGAAATTGTGTTTTCTGGAAGGAAAATGCACATTGTTCCTTCGACCAGCAGTAGGCGTGTGTGAGCATAAGCAGGATGCGTCATTAGTTTGGATGTGGGGACATAACCTGTGTTGTGTGTGTCTACGATTGTTGATATCAGATCTAGACGTGCAAACTAATGTAACACTTTTTAGTGGAGTAGTATATTTTTCTGGGAAATTTTGATCAATTTCCGAGTGGAGAATCATGAAGGATTAAAAAGTTCTTACACGGTATTATTTTTTTTTCCAAACCTTGAAGGAGGATTTCAAATTAATTACTCATTAACTTTTAAAAATGAGGAAATACTGAGCACCAAGTAACCTTTTAAGGAGCATGCTAAGTCTTTTTCTCTGAAGGCTGAGAAATCTATGGAGAGTTTTGGTCCTTAAAATATTTTGATAATCCATAATATTTTAGAATTATGCTTGCCAATAAAAAAATGCTAAGTGTACTGGTGATGTAGGATACAAAAGTCTGAAGAAAATGCCAGTGTACTAATATACTACTAAAGCACTAAATATTTACTCGGTGGCTACATTATTAGATATACCTGCTCTTCATTGCGAACAGCCTGCACCTCCAAATAATGAATTCCATGCTTAAAGAACTCAGACAGCGTAATGAAGAAAGTGATTTCAAACATGGTCTTATTGTTGGTGCCGGATGTGGTGATGGTAGTATCTCAGGGTGGGAGGGATTACTGTGCTCAGCCAGTCACTACCTGTTTAACTCATTGGGAACCAGCAAAATAACCAATGGGAAAAGGGTTAACAAGTTGGGTGTTGATAGCACATGATAATTCTATTTGTGCACTCAACCCTTATTACTTGCATCACTAGTAAAAGCATTTAGGAGAATGCATATCATAACTGTATGCATTATAATAAAAAGCAATATTTATGACACACTGTTTAAAAAAAACACAAAACCATAAAACCTTTTTTATTTCTGCAATAACTTTGATCCTGAGCCGATGTTGATCATTTTTGAGTGGACGGCTGCGGGCCTGAGCTAACGAACGACATTTTGGACACTTGCGCTAACTGTACACCTTGTTCTGTCAGCGTTTTTGACTTGACTGTCAGCTGACTTTGCGGTCTGATTTTGATGTTTGTCATCGTGAACATCAGCAAGATTTGTTGCTTGTGTTACAAGGCACAGCAGGAGTACATAACACTGGTGTGGTGGAAAATAAAATACACGTTTGTTACAATTTTGTTACAAATCTGTAATTGTCATCAAAATCACCTCAGGATCAACAAAGTTATTGCACAAATAAAAAGTTTGATTTTTAAAATGCAGTGCATGCTGTATACTTGCTGTATACCTTCTGTTCTGTTAACCTGTTCTTCAGGCTCAGTTCAACCCAAATTCCAAATTAATTTCAATACTCTGTAGTGTTCAAATCTAATGGCTGTGGATAAAGCCTAATGAATCAGGCATAGATATCTAGTAGATTATATGCATTCTTCCAGGTAAATATAAGGAAACCTTTGATAATTCAGCAGTTCAGTGCTATAACATGATGGGAAGGATACTTTTTTTGTGTTAGAACTCCTCACTAAATTTACTCTCATGTATGGATGTACTTAATTTTCTTAATGTTCTTAATTTTTTTGGGGGAGTGGGGATCTTCAGCTCCAATTGCAGACATTAAAGTTATTAAACTTCTGTGACAAACCCTCCATACCAATTCATATACCATTGTTATTTCTGGTTACGGACAATTCACTATCTCCTTTAAAATGGTTTTCTTTTGTTGGGACAACAGACGGGACCCTCTGACTTGGGGTTGGGTAGGGAATGGAATTACTGTGTTCTTATCAATAGAATCCTGACTGGCTGAGAGTAGAACAGAGTGTACCCACCAAGGTTATCAGAAAAAGAGAACAGCTCTTTGACAGTAACTGAAAAAAAGACAAAGTGTTGGGAAACAGACCGCTAAAGTTCAGTGAGTTATGGGTTCCTCCAAATTCTGTCAGTCAAGTGCCACCAAGTAGACCCTGACTTATGGTGACTCTTCAGTTTGTATATTAATAGAGTTTTAGTGGCTGGCTACAGAAGCAGATTGGCAGGATTTTCCTCCACACAGTTTTATTTCCTTATGCTATGGGCAATTTAGAGACTTCAGTTCGCATTGAACTGTGGGAGGAAACCCATAAAGACTTGGAGGGGAATCTGCAACCTCTGCACACACACACACACACGCACACACACACACACACACACACACACACACACACACACACACACACACACACACACAC
>JAACJT020000900.1:5189-17288 GCA_009936485.2 Gymnarchus niloticus | reverse complement strand
AAGAGGAGGTTTATGGATGTGGTGAGAGAGGACATGCAGGTGGTTGGTGTGACAGAGCGGGATGCAGAGGACAGGAGAAGAGAGGAGCAGCTGGAAGTGAATGATGACTGGTTACTATTAATCCTGCAGAACACCACAGACCCACAGGAGCTTGTGTCTCCTAAATGATGGTGAAAAGTCCATAAATTCAAATGCTGCATTTAAATGCATGTGTTGTAGACAAAAATATTTAGGAATACAGTCAAAATTAAATCCCATTGTATTAAATGCTTTCGGGACTTTTGAATACAGCAGGGAAGTTATGTGTAACATAGCATAATCCTTTAATAATCCCCATGTGGAAATTAGGTAGTTTTCACACATTCCATCATGTTCTTGGTATGCAGGTGGGAGCAGGTTTTGGGGTCCAAGCACAGGGTCAGCCAGGGTTCACTCATCTGAGCAATTAGAGTTAGGGCCCTTTATTAAGGGCCGAGCAGTAATGTAGTCACTTTTCCGACTGGAACCAATGGCTAGCAAGACGTGCATAGACACGTACCCAACAGTACCACACTCTGTCCCAAATTACCACATTCATTTCCCTCTGTGGAAAAACCTTGACCTCCAGGATAACAAACTAATCCACAAATCACCAGGACTGGAGCATGCAAATGAGTGATGGTAACCCACCCTCAAGATGAGACAGCATACAAAACAACCATGGTGTTCTCCAGCTTAAATAAAAGAACCCTTAATCCCTAAAGGCTAGACCAAATCAGTGATCAAACTATAATTTTCAGCTGCTGCTAATCAAATCAGGGTCACTATGCTTGAAATCATAGAAGCAGCAATTAAGGTGGGACATTCACAAGCACCTATTAAGGGCAATTTAGGATTACCAAGGTCACTTGAATTTGATATTTTTGGGCCGGGAGAGGCACCATTACCCAAATGGGGTGAAAATGCAAACTCTACCCATTGAGAGAAATTTTAATCATAATGAATACATTTTACGCTGAAGCAGTTATTGAGTATGGATATCCAACGAGAACATTCACAACCAAGATTCAATCCTGCAGCCATGCATGGCCCAAGCTGACATGTTACTCTCTCAGTCCCCCTATTCTGTCTCAATTTAGTGACCATTGAATGATTAAACATGCCTGGCTGCCCTCAATTTACTTTCTCCTCCCCACACTTACTAGCATAGACTGATCATGTGCATGTCTGCTACAGCAATAACCATCACTTTTGAGATAGAAGCCTTTACCCAAGTGGCTTGAACCTCTTGTCTAGCAACAAGGTGCTGGGGGTGGGGAATAAGGTTTGTGCTACATTCTGCTACACTCGTCAAACCACAAAGTATAACAGTCAGCTAGGGCCACCCTGCATGCTTCGCCATGACAACTTCTGGTTTTCAGTGCTGTTTACATTGCGCTCCTGCTAAGCTAGGCTGGGGCCCTGGGCTACACTACACAATGTGTATCTGAAACCAATTGCAGTAGTTGAACTGGTCAAGTGAGCGAGCAGCTCACTCTGAGATAAGCAGCGAGATACTCTGAGTGTTGTTTATAAGCTAATGACCCAGTTTGTAGCTCACATGTAACCCGTCAAGATGCTCTTTGCTGAGCACCCAAAAAAGAGTAGAACTTGTAAAAAAAAAAGAAAAAAACACACACAGTTCTTATCCTGTAGGTCACACTCTCCACAACAGATGTCATCCCCACATCCTGTCACATGGGGGTTCGTGGGGCCATGCTTGATGCTTAAATAGACTTTTAGCTCCAGGGTGACTAGGCTGAACTAACTGCATGATCACCATGAGAGCTGACCGGATTTTTCCAGAACCAGCGACGGCCACTTTAGAACCTCCTGACGGCAGAACCACATTTATTACCCTTACCCACAAAGCCCATTTGATACACATTTTAACCAACACCAATGTATAAAATGACAGTTTTGAACCTGAAAAGTTGGCCAGCAGCATCCCAAAACTGCAACAAACTGAAGGTGCAATTATGCCAGCAAAGGGAGAACAGCAAAAAAGTGTGAGATATTCTTTGATGAGTTTTTCTACAACATGCAGGTAACCAGAAAGTAGCACAAATGTGATGTGATCAGTGTTAAGTGAAATAGGAGCGAGCTGGATGCTGCCAAGATCGAGGTCACTGAAGACAGGCAAGTAGGCTGATTATTTGGTACTCCTTTCTGCTGCTGTGGAAATCGGACTAATGAGGAAAGCTGTGTCTCTCTGCTGTTATGCCATCAGTGCATCCTAAACACATTAATTAGGATTAATGTCGGAGAAGAAGGGACTCGGCCTGCATTTTCAATTGGGTACATGATTTTGAGATGAAGTCATTGCCAGATAATTCTTTATGTTTTTTCTTCCAAAGTGTGGCCAAATGGAAGGGAAAACATCCTTGGGTTATTTTAAATTGATAATACTCCTATTCAGCTGGCGTGGTCTTCCTCGTTAAAAGCAGATACCCACAGGAATGTGTAGCAATTACAATGAACATTGATAAAAAAGGAAAAGCCAAAAAACAATGGAGGAGAGGAACCAAAAACTCCTCCGGAAGGAAAAGAAAACTTTTGGTGGTCCAGTGTCAACTGGCTGCCCACCCCCTTAGGCATGCTACCATTATACAGAGCTACTCACAAGATATGTGAACAAAATATAAATCGAGAGCATCCCTGAAACGCTTGGAGTTAAGTGTGTTACTGAAGAACCCAATGATGACACAAGTACTCTTCCAGCCACACGGTTTGAACTCAAGACCTTCCAGATTATGGCATAGGTCCCTAACCTACTGAGTTATACACCATCTCTGTACTGAAGGCTGCTTGTCTATAATTGGAAGAAGTACATCGTGGTCTTCACTGCTCCAGAGGTGTTACGGGGTGGGGCTTTGAGACTCGGGTACATGTTGGGAATGCGACTTTTAGTGCCTCAGATTAATTGCATTACACTCAATTTGTTTTCCTGAATCTAAATCAAAATAGAATTCTGATTTTCTTTTTCCATTTGTGTTTCGCCAGTCAATTATACAGAAGGGAAATTGCCTCGGAAAAACAGCACTCTTGAACTGAGTTGTCATTAGGTGTAGTCACAGTAATTATGTGCTTCCAGATGTCTGTCATTTACAGTACAATTTAATTGGATGCATAAACTTACGATCTGTCAGTTGGAATCGGCTTACATCGAGGAAATGTACAGTGTCACATTTGGTGGTGGTGGGTATCAGGTATGTAATTGATATAAAATGTATACTCATCACATACTTGGGGAAGCTAACCTCGTACGAAATGTCATGCAACACCCAAAGTCTCTTTCAATCCAAGCATACACATAATAACAATTATGAAATCCCTGGAGTGAATGTACTGTTTTCAGGGGTAGACAGAAGGAACGCTGGAAGTTTTTGCAAATTTCAGTGCTATTTATGGAAGAAGCAAACTACTAGACCGCCTGGGCACTTATGAATTATTTAAAAGGATGTAGTGTAAATGTGATATTTCTCCTAGTTTGGGAAAGAGGCCTAATAAGATAGTCATTTTGTTCATGGCCCGCCCATGATATCAATTGTTAAGTCTGAGTTTATTGGTTCTTACACTGGAAGCAAACAATTTTAATGTAGCTTTTCATATTTCCTTATTTTGAAGTCCTATGAAATTACAGCGACTGTATTAGAAATTTTTAGTGTGTTGTTACAAAATAATTATGTTGGTGCGACTAAAGATATTTATGATGGTCTGTTAATATCAGTTTGAACTGAACTCAGTTGTATTCTATTGCTGTTGAAAATGGAGTTATTCAGCAAAGGATGTACTTTACAGAGCTTGTGACTGGTCAAAAAGACAAGTGGATACCTACAAAGTTCAGCTGGCATCATATCAGCCATCATAGCGTCATTATGTTAGAATCACTGAATTACATTTCAGTATAGGCATTAGCAGAGAGAACAGATGGTGCTCCATATACCACCTGAAGAAAGCTATACACTGGATATCACACCAGAAGGCCCTGCATTTCAGACTGTGTAGAAATGCATCAACTGTTGCCATTAGCTGCCTAAGGCTATTTACTATCGAAGGCGTGCACTGGAGCCACAAAATGATAGCACTAATTCTAAAGTAAAGTCATTAACTTACAAGACTGGGTACAACCAATGAAATAGATGGAGAATTACAAACGGAAAGCCCATGACAGATTAAATCTTCAGGGTGAGGTTTAACCTGTGTGCATAGGGTAGGGACACACACACACACACACCAGGCAGATGGTTCTTAAGTCAGTACTACATGCCCAAACTTCTGTCAAACACACGATAAGGAAATGAGCGGCACAACTGATATATTCATGCAATATGTATTCGTTCACAACAGGTTCATTTTTTGCGTTGAAATGGCCTGGGAGTGCAGCTGCAAATAGCCTAACACTTATTCCAGTTTTCAATTCGCTTTTGTTAAGTAAAATTATAGTTCGTCAAAATCAAAAAATGACCACTGCATAACAGTCTTTTCAAAGTCTTCATTTTGTTTGTGACTTTCGTTCTTGTTCCTCCCACTTTCCACCCTGTAAGTTAGATTTGGTCATATTTATTCAAGAAAACCTTATTTGGAAGGTCATTAGAATAATTATAAAGTTAGCATATTGTTCATCCACGTCAGGACCATACGGCGATTCAGTGGGTATCACTAAGTCTTCAGGGTTCTAAGTATTGCATTTGATTCCCGCGGGTTCTCTGATATGGTTCTGTAAATAGGTGTCTCTGTATTACCCTTGGTGTGTGACTGGGTGGCCTGTGAAGGACTGGTGCGTTGAGGGATAGGATGCGGGCTTGCTGTGATTCTGCGTTCAATAAATGCTTATGGAAAATGGATGAATTAATTCACATCGTGCTGTTCACTGAACATTTGGTAATGCATTTAAACATAAGGTCACCGAAAACCACGCACTGCATCTTTAAATTTGTGTGAACTGAGACTACCACATATCACATACAATAAATTAACGAATGACCAGTGCAGACAATCTGTACAGTCACAGGAATGCTTTTTCTCACAACACCATTACCTGCTGTTAGACAGGCGTTTTACACCAATAGCCACTGGTTACGTACGGCATAACAAACAAAATCCAATTGACAAAATAGAATATAAATTAGCAAATAATCACAAAGTAAGCGACCAACCAGGAAACAATATACCCTCCAGTCTACCAAAGTGCATTCCACCGTAATCGAAGATCAGAGTAAAATCCTCTTGTAATTAGTCTGTAAACAAAGCAACATACATCCGTAGAGACTACTGACTGCTAAGCGTACTACTTATGCTTAATACCCTTAACGTACGTTTATCAAGGCGCTGAATGTTAACCGTCAGCATAGGAGCGCCCATCTCTGCTTATGCTTAAGAAAGGAATAAAATGCATTAGTTCACTACGCGACGAAACATCGTGAAAGTACCCGTGTGAGCTCTGCGTTGAAGCCTTCGTGAGGCTTGCATTACCGCGGCTGTTCTATAGTTCTAGTGAAGAACGCGCGTGGCACGGATAGAACCTGGAACATGACGTCATAGTGGTCATTCGTCACCTTAATGTGAAAATGGGGCTCTGCGGTCAGCACCCAGCGTCACAATTTTGCTGATTTTCTCTACACCTCGGTGCTGGGTGTACACTGTGTCATAAAACATTCGTGACCCGTCGTTTTACAACTGAGTTTTCTAATTTGGAAAATGTATTTTAAAAATGAAACCTTAATATGCACAAGAACAAAATAACGTTGGAATAAATAATATCAGGTCTACCGCTTCAGGTATATTTTCATTTTGAAGTGTACATTAAACCGCTTTCAATTTTCGAATTATTTTCCGAATTTAAATCAAATAAATTTCATTCATTCACCTGTTAAAACAGTTATTTTACACCATTTTGACGGTTAATTTCAGCCCGAACTGTTTTCCACACACCTTCCTTTCTATATGCGTCCCTTTTAGTACGTCGGGTTACAAGAACAAGGCTATCGGGGTTTTAACGCAATATTAATCCTTCCGAACGATACAAACCGTTCACAAAAAACACATTTTGTTCGGTAAAATTTCTAGAATCACAAGTACGTAAAACCATCGACTTTAATATTCAGTTGTACTTAATCATGCATTTATCTCATTGCCTATTCTTATTATACGTATCCTAATAAACATATATATAATACTTATCATTACAATTAATATATTTAAGCATAAAGTCAATACGTGCATCAGTCCCACGACCATAACTTAATTTTATATTAAAAAATCCGTAGCGAGAGGCGTCTTCGAAGATTTGCTGCTTAATTCTGTTTAGATTCATCCGGCCGGCCGCTTCTGCGACGTTCGCGTTCAGAAAACAATGCCGACGTTATTTACTGATGGGAGAACGCCGAATAAGAACGGCCAGAACCGAGTGAAGCAGAACGCAGAGTAAATGTCAAATAAAAAAGAAAGGCAGCCTCCACAGCCCACAGCGCATTAAGGATGCTGGTGATGCATCCTCCTCAGGGCTTCGCCTGCCAGTCATTCTGACGGCGGCAGCAGGAACGGGTTTAGATACAAATGCGTTTATAAGGGCAGAGGATCACACGGTGCCACCGTACAGAAGCAGAACGGTTCATCCATTTCGGGATTGGCCAGGGCAAGGAACAAGTCACTTACAACCAGATACACTGGAAGGCGAAACGCAGTGCCTTTTGCGCAGGATCACGCAATAGGACCTCGGCATCTCTTACTGTCCCTTATTTCCCTCCGAGGTGTTTAGTCGTGAATGTCTGCTGTCCCACGTAAGAGCGGAAAGTGGATACGTTTATGAGGTAAGCGTGGAATTCAGCGTTTGCCGTGGAGAATGCGGGTTTTAGTTGCTGCTTGCTTTTCGTGACAGATAGGAGTAGTTTGGTGTTTATCAGTAATTCAGTGCTCTGCTCTCGGTGCACGCACTGCATTTGGTTGATGATGCGAGTCTGTATTGCGCTTACTAGACTTCACAATAAAGTGCATGGGGCTGATAGGTGAAATCGAAGGCAAAATCGATCAAAATGAACAAACTTCCCAATCAATACTTGTTTTATGTACGGGGAAGAAATATCAGTTGGCTATTTGTAAACTAAATCCAAAATACAATTCAGCAGGCTACAACAAATAGAATAAATAATGCAAGTCACATTCTGCAGAAAATACGGATGAAATCAGATTCGGCTAATTGAAAAGTTAAAATAACACGGAAAACTTGTGGTTAATTTGTTTTGTGGGTCTCAGTGTGAAAATGAGACCTTCAGCCTCAGGCGTTTTTCATGCTTATGAGTTTTGGAGGTTATGTGCGTTCCCTTGGGCAGGGAAGAGACAGGTGCGAGTCTGACTTGGGAAAACAGGTGTTGGACGGTAGGCACTTGGTAAATTCAGACGGGAAAGGAAGTGAAATGTCTGGTCCGTGGTTAGATATGGTTCAGACCTGCACCTAAGGCAGTTGGACCTAAGGAAGATTTTGGGTTGAGTCTATTGGACTTCAGTTTTGATGAAGTGGGAGGGGTCACTGTAGCTGAAATGGGGTACTTGGTGCATTCTGCTGCTCCCAGGAAGGAATTAGTCAGTACAGTAATGAGCCAAAAACAGGTAAGTGGCTCAACTGGCTGGAGATGTTTTTAAAGCACTTGGACACTGATATAGGAGAATGTGACCCTCTTTGGGAATAATCCAGAAGCTAGAGTGTATTTGATGTCCTTCAGGTGAAGTTTATGGTAATTGAACAGGACTTCTGGAAAATGTCATGTGGCCAAGTGCTTTGGCAGAGAGTGGGAACTACAGTGGACCATGGAAACAAATTGAATTGTTCACAATGCTTTGTTTGCCATGTGCAGCCTGTACGTAGGGATGCTGACTCATGCAGGTTTTGCTCAGTTAACACTGTATTTAGAAAGATGCAAGGCTGGGGAAAGCAAAGCAGAGTACAATGACAAAAGGCATACGAGTACAGTGACATTCAGTTCTTCACAGTTCAGTAAGAGAATAAAGTGCGGATGCCAAAGGTATGGTTTGTTTGGGATGATTACAGATACTGGTGATGCAGGTGGCTTGGGGATAGAAACTGCTTGTCAGTCTGATAGTCAGCATCCTAATGTTGTGAAACCCTCTGTCAGACTGAAGGGTGCCAAAAGTTCGTTTCCAGGGTGGTTTCATTGAACCTTAATGTACCATGATGAGTCATGTGACCTCAGAAGATATACCTCAACAGTATACTTATACTAAAAAAATCTTTACTTCTCCAAAGAACCCACAATGAAGTCACTGCCACTATAATATGAAAATAATTCAAACCAGGGGTAGATATTAACATATTTTGAAAGTGCTGTTAAATTTTGTAAGCAGGGGGATCTTTTTTGTTGAAGCCCTGGTTATTTGCAGAACTAAATATGAGCAGGTAAAGGTACAGATGATGTCGAGCACTAAAGAAGACACCCAGTTTGTGGCTGTGTTACATCTGAAGACGTAACTATTGTATAGGAATTCTGGTTAGGGTTCAATCTGGATGGCTGACCTGGTTGACTCAAAGTATAGTTTTGGGTCTCAAAATGGGAGTCAAAATGTAGTAATGTATATTTAATGAGGACAAAAGCAGGAGGTATTGCTATTAATTAATCTGTCAGATTTTGGTTTTGTGACTGATGCTTATGCCTGGTGCTTCAGAACTGAAATTTCAGCAAGGTGACTTGATCCGGTGGGGCTTGTGGGTAAAGCTGAGTGTGGGAGCAGATGACTCCGTCTGTGGTCCAGCTCCCTGACCCCTCTAGCAGCTTGGTTCCTGTGAACCTGACCACATGACCTTGGCCCCACAGAAGGACTTGGACCAACACCTTTTGTGGATCCTTCTCCCCTCGCTCTGGGAATTTATATGGCCTGTTGTCTTCTCTGATTTATTGTGGACATGGCCAAATGCTTAGTCATAACAGCATATGCAATGTGGTATTGATTCAGAGTTGCTTAAGAGAGCTTTAAGCACCATAGTAGGGTTGTTCCCCATTTAAAAAGGTGTTGATGGGGGGGGGTCTCTTCATGCATATAATTTCTCCAGAAAGGGAAAAACTTTTTGAGAATTATAGTTCTGGTGTTTGTTCCGTGTTTCTGGAATGACCATCACACAGCTGGTTTGAGGTCATGTGGGTGGATCTGGAACTGTAGTGAATTGAGTTGTAGTTGAAGAACAGGCTGAGGGGACTGCAGGGATGGGGGAGGGGTCAAGGGACATGCTGAATATGAACCTTTATGGTGTGTGTGCCCAGGTCTTTGGAAATCAGCCACGAAGTGGTTACTGTACAGGACCGTCTACACTTAAATCTAGCGTGTCTGAAACATTGGGGGGGGGGGGGGGGGGGTTGCCCTAAGCAGGCGGAAATGTTAAGGTTTTTTTTGGGGTGGGTAGTCTTGCCTTTGTTTTGAATTTCTGTGAAATCTTTGCTTTAAAACAAACTTATAACGCTACTTCCCACATTGCTGAGAATTCTGGGATCTCTGCCATTATATTCCTCAGTACACACAAAAAACCAAAACTGATAGCAACGGGCATTTTGAAAATAAGGGACTACATATAATTTGTGTCCCTGACAGTACGGCCTAGTTATGTTTTCATGTTTTTAGTATTCTTTTTTTGAAAGACTTGTGTTCCAGGGTGGGAAATCAAAATCTGCTCATAATGGCTATTTCTCTTTAAGTGGGAAGGCTTTTTATGAGGAATATTTTTCTCCGGGTTTTCTGGCTTAAAAGACACGACATCTAGGTTAAAATGCTGTGCTGAAACCTTGGCTTCAAAGGCAGAAGATATTCATGCATAATGAAAATGCAGTCGTGTGACTTGCATTAGGCTATAAAGGATGAGAAGGGTTTACCCTAGCTTTTGTAGTTGGACAGTGATTCCTTCAAATCCATCTGGACGGAATTCAGATGTGTTTATTGTTATATGAAGATTTACCCAGTTTTTTTTTTACGTTGATTATCTTTGCACTAAGGTTTCGTTTTTAGCAGATTATTTATTTTGATCAGGAGGTGTGTCCATTGCCTGTAGTGATTTGTGGTTTTAGATGGTGTCTTAATAAAGATGTTTTCCCCAATGCTGGCAAGCTCATCAGTACACCATGATAGCTGGGATTGTTCACTTCCCTCACAGCCCAGCTGTGCTCGTCACGATCAGCCACAAGGAGCGATTTAATCCAACCCACAGATAACGGGCCCTTGTTTGTATACGAACGCAGGGCTGTGATGTATGGTACCACTGGGCGGCCTTGTCTGGCATTGGCCTGCAATTACCATGGGATAAGTCAGCTGTGAGGGCGGTTGGAGTATGACTGGAGCACGGAATCGTCAGCCGTGTTCCTGAATCAGAGCAGGCTTTTTTCCATGTTTGGAGGAAGATGTCTCACGAGTTACAAAAGACTGTTGTGGGAGGATGAGTTACATTTTTTTTCTTCGGCTGTTAGTAGTGAAATGTGACAGGACTTATAACGTACTGGAGTGTTATTCAATTTTATTCAATTTTATTTACGTCTGTTGGCCACAGAATGTTAGATTTGCTTTAATCAGCTTTATATGCAGATAATTCAGAAGAAAGTGGTATGGCTTCCTTCTTTTAACACTCGGGTTTACAGAAGGATGTTCACAGAAGCATTCGAGGTCTGAACCTTTGGGTTTTGAAGTTCTTTAACCACCAGAACATCTGACCTAGATTGTCTAGACTGTCTCCAAATGGGATCTTTTGGGCATTTGCCCTCAAGTACGTCTCTCTCACCATGCTGCACATCCAAGGCCTCCTGGAGAGGTCAGCCAATTACGCTCTACCTTATGCCTTCAAGCTGCTTGATCTACCATTCTTGTAACCATAGTAGTGTCCGCTGAACTGTGGTATTCCTCCGTGCAAGAACTATGAGGCTGTTATATCGTACTGCCCTGTCCTTTTGGGCACATGCCCAGATGAAACAGCAATGTGGTTGTAACAGTATTAGCATTGCTGAGACACGCTGTGGTGTAATGGATGTCTGTAAGTCATATGAGAACATGTTCAAGTCAGCAGTCAGGGACTGCCTAAAGAGTGGGGTTGTTGGAACCAGAGGCATGTTATTTGTGCTGCCTTGAAAATTTTATGGTCTGCAGTCTTATTTTTGTGTGTGTGTGTGTGTGTGTGTGTGTGTGTGCTACAGAGAGAGTGTGTGAGGAATCTGATGTTATCTCCTAACTGAAACATCTTCTGTTTTGCTTCTCATCCCTCCGTTTCGTAATCGGCTACTGTCACTCACTCCATGTGGTGGGCGATTAATGGGAGCTCCCCCGCCCCTCCCCCCTCAGCTCCTTCTTCCCCGCTCTCTCTTTTGTTGCTGTTGAATGCTGATGGTTGGCCACCCCCGTGTTTCTGCTCTGCAGGCATTGGATCACACGCTCAAGGTGTGGCTGACACTGAGGGAGCGTCTTGCGTAGCAGGCTGGAGCTGTTAATGATGAATCTGTGAAAAGGGAGGATTATCCACATCGTCAACATGAAATGAACAATTTGTGATGGAACAGAATGATTTACAAATGAATGCGAGAACGGTGTGGTTAAGTGTACTGCTACTTTTCTAGTACTGATTGCCGCTCGTTAGACGTTGGAGTACTATGATTGTACGTGGATGTTTTTAAATTACTCAGTAATCCAGCATTCTTGACATGTCCCAATTTGGTCACTTTTGCTAACAAGCCTGAAATCTGGAGGCTGTATTAAGTGCTTTCCAAAAATATTTCATGCATGCAGCATATACTGTTTAATAGCCAGTGCTGTTGCATAATAGTCCTCATGTCTGGTTGACCAGTCTAATACAAGAACTGCTGAGTTTAAGTTAAAACAGTACTATTTTTCAAACAACCTGATTTTACTTATCTGGGTTTGTAAAAGACATAGTGGTGAGGGCTTATATCTGCTGACACCCCCCTTGGAAGGCTCTCCATCAGGCCAAGTAGCCTACACCATTCTAGAAGGCTCTCCATCAGGTCAAGTAGCCTACACCATTCTAGAAGGCTCTCCATCAGGTCAAGTAGCCTACACCATTCTAGAAGGCTCTCCATCAGG
>JAACJT020000899.1:0-16869 GCA_009936485.2 Gymnarchus niloticus | reverse complement strand
GTAGAAAAAAATACTTTGCACCAACCTACTAAACATCACAAATGTTAAGTTCAACCCCCTTTCCAAAACAAAACCTTTCCAAAAATTTCGAAAACCCCCCCCCCCCCCCCATTCATCACTTGAAATTTCACCAGTATGCTTCTTAGACATCCTTGTAACCGTGCTTGCATATCAGTAGAACGAAAACATCGACTTTTACATGTGCAGCTGTCGGGTCCTTGCATGTGCAATTCAACACCACAGCTATGTGCAGTACATTGGTATAGTGGTTATTTAAGTATCATATACCATATTTTTTGTGTACTCTATACATATTTTTCTTTTAAAAAATGTAAAGTTAATGGGTTTTTTTTTTTTTTTACTACCTATGTGCACCTTAAAATGCTTTTCTTTAACAATGTACATCTGTACAGCCCTTTATCTTGTTTTTATTGTACATGCTGCTGCAACTACAGAATTTCTGCTTGAGGGATCTTATAATTGTAGCAATGCGGTAGATATTGTGAAATCTGTAGGGTTGTGTATAGCTTGCTCTCAGACGACATACAAATTTAGATGCACGGTCTACAATGCGGCACAAAAATATTCAATACGATTCAATTCAGCTTGGATATGACTTGGATCAGTTTACTTCAAAAGTAGAATACTTAAATTAACGCATATTCAGTGTGTTTCTATCCCCTGCACTGCAAAAACCATCTGAGATTCAGTGCAGTTGGAGTTCATAAGAGCGTAATGCAAAAAAGAACATTGATTTGCCGTAATAACGACGGGCACCTTGGTTTGTGACAGCTTTTTTGGGTTTTAGCCAATTTCCTTCTAATTTTGAGCTGGCTTGTTGATTTTTTGTATTGCTGCAGCCGAGTTGTGGACAATTGGACGGCATTTTGGATTTCGGTGGGTCTAACAGCGAGTACAGTGGCTAATATGTTTTATTCCTTCAAGCGTGTTACTCCGTTATGCAAAACGTTAATATGTTGGGGATGAAATTATGAACAAACCGACCAGGGATTCCCATTTACACGTCTCTCCCCAGTTTGCCATAAACATACGGCATAAACATCTGCGCTTTGGCAACATGTGTGATGCAGAACTGCGTGTCTACCGTGTTGTTGTTTAGACAGGTCAGATTGCGTATGTCATAGATGCATTCATTTCCTATTCAACCGAATGTATTTCATTTTAAATGCTAATTTTATCTTTTGATTGCTTGGAGATTTCAATTAAATTTGATAAATGGAGGAACAGCTTGTTTCCAGTAGCAAGTCAGCTTTGCGGAAGGTAATTTTGCAGACTAGTTACTTGCATGAAAATGGAACCAAGACCTGCCCAGAATATCGAATGTTTGCCAATCTCGTTACTCACAAATATACACATGCAAACGATGGTTGTGATTTGCAGCTTTTGTTAGCTTTGTTAGTCCCTTGAGTTATGCCTGAATTTACGAACACCTCCCATGAAAATTGTTTGGCAGCAAAGGCGCACTGTGAGATGTTTTGCTTTTGTCTAAAGTGGAGTATGTGGTTATGTTCGTCTTGGAAAATGTACAGTACATAATTCAAGGCATACATATAATTGCTTAGCAGCTCACTCTCCATGTACCTTTATCTTCTACACCATGCAATACTTTAAAGTGGTGTTAAATGGTGACAGAAGTATGGAGCTTGCATTTTTTTTATGTGAATGTATGGTTGTGTAAATAAATATTGGGTGTATTGACAGCCTTAGTTTCCAAACTGGTAACCACATTTCCCTCTGGTAAGAATTGTAAATAAGTCATTATCAGTATTTATTTAGTTAAATCAGTGTCTGCTGCTGAAGGTTCACTGTTTAAACAATGGATTCTTAACTGTTAAGTGGTCCTTTCTCACTATTTTGTGTGTGCCTATGCTCCTTTGGGAGGCAATTATAATAAAATCGGGCTGTGCTTCTCCAGGGATGTCCAGTTTGGCTACATGGATGGCAATGAGTATATTAACAGCTTTATAATGGGGTGAGTGAGTCTGTTATTTCAGGTCATATGATGTATGAAGCCTGTCCTGATGTTCGTTTTATAATGATTCAACATATTTTTGAAAGATTGAATAATCAATCTAACTGTTTAAAAACAATTTAAGATTTTTTTTGTGAAGGATCTAACAAGTATTTTGAATTTTTTTGGGTTTTAACTTTGAGAATTTCAGTGTTTGGAAGCTCATTGGTCAGAAAGTTTAGGTCTCTCTGGAATGATTAATACATCTTGTATTTTTTCCATTGGACAGTGAGGTCACTGTGCCCTCCATTATAATTTTGAATGCCACCAATGAGCAGTACTTCCTCCCCAGTGAGCCAGTCAACACTGTGGAGCAACTGATCCATTTCATCAGCAGCGTGCTGGATGGAACCGTTCAGGTTAGGAACCACTACCACCTGCCCATTGACCCATCCGATTTTCCATAACCGCTCATCTCATGTTGGGTGGCGATGGTTTTCACTGACAGTGTTGTTTATCATTCATGTACACTGACATGGTGTAGTGAGCTGTGCTTTTGTGTATAATCGGGCAGGATTTCTCAGAATAGATTAGCACCGATGTAAAGGTGTTCAAAATGTCCTGGAAAGTCGAAAGTGTAGTACGGTTATTGTAAAACAGATTCTCGGTGGCTATTGGCTTCTGCCGAGAGCTAGTTTATTTTCAGCTGCGTTTTGAGCATTCAGATGCAGGTGGCTTATTTCACTGCCACCTCAAATCAGAATTAAATCTCTTGATGAAATATTATGTTGACAGCAATGCAATTTTATGCCCTGGAAACGTGTTTGTCTGGCTGGATTCCCAGAATGCCATGTTTGTGTGCATGTTCCAGAATCATTTTGGGTGTTAACTTTTTTTCTATAGAAATAAACTTGTGCCAATAAAAAGGAACATTTAGGATGCTCACCGCGTTCTGTTTTAACAATTCTGTGTAACGCAGCTTTCATTCTGAGCAGGGGCAAGGAGGAGGTGGCATCATTCAGCGACTCAAGAGACTGGCGTACGATACCAAATCTACCGTGCAGGTATGTGAACGGCAGACTCTCTGAAATCTGTCTCCATGGGAAAGCTTACGCTTGATGAAAGGGCTCGTCTGTACAGGCTGAACCTTCATTGCTTGTTACCTGGTCGCTTTTATCTTGTGTTTTGAACCTTCCAAGTTTACCAGCTTAATTTTTCAAAAGGCGAATGCTACCCATTGTTGTGCGGGTGGCCTCACGTTGAGGGAGTGTGACGGGTATTCAGCATCCTTAACTCTGCTCTGCTGCTGCAAGTTTGAAATGGGCTTTTCGGTGTTGCAAAGTGGCCACATTGGCACAGATGACTTGACCTGGGGGAAGGCTCACTTCACCCTAAGCTAATAACACGGGGACCGGCCTAAGCTCTCGAACTCCGTGGTCCACTATCAGTTCTGCTTCCACTGCTGATGGGAGATGAGCCTGCAGCTTGGGTCAACCTTGCCAAATAATCTTTCTTTGGACTTTGTGAAAATTTAAGCTGTTGAATTGCATACAGAACAAAACTTGTCCCTTTTATTGCACTGCCTAGAGCAAAGTTTGGAAGTATATTGGAAATAAAGGAAATTGTGCCCAATGGGTGTAATTTTTGATACAATCCATGGCAAATGAATTTTGGATATTTTATCATAATTCAATGGTTGTTATTGCTGGATTTTTGGATGAGGCCACCGCAGGAATAGGATGTGTTGACAGGCTAGGGGGAAAACTAAATGGATTTTGGTGTTTGGTGACTGTTGTGAAAGATGCAGCGTAATATCGCAAATGATATTTTGAGCCACCATTTTGAGCTGGGGTTGTTCGATTTCGCCGTACTTTAATTGGTCTCTGCAGCAGCATTTCAGCTGAAGCTAGTGTGTGTCTGAAAGCCTCGGGTCTCCTCCTCTCTTCCAGTCCGTCTTTCACAGCTCCCCCATCTTGGCCTGCATCCTCTTCGGTCTTCCTGTGGCCGTCATCAGCCTCATGTGCTACGTCATCTGCACTGCCTCCACGTCTGACGATGGCACCGAGGACCAGGAGCTGGCTGACGACGAGGTTGAGGAAGAGGAGGAGGAACGAAGGAGGCCCATGCTGCCGGATGGGGCTACCAAAGATGGAACAGAGGAACCTGACAAAAGCTTGGTGGACAAAAAAGTGGATTAAGGCAGGAAGCCACTTAGATCTGAAATACTTGAAACTGTTTTTATATTCTTTCACGGTGGGCCTGCCTCCTGCCATTATTGAGAATTCTGAATTGTTTTTGTTCTAACCTTGTGAAAGGAGTCATTGTATAAAAAGTTGCTTTAAAAAACCTGCAGATAGTGAGATGGGAGTGAGGCGTGGATTTTTGAAGAGTTCTTGCTCAGTTCTTCAGTAACTTCATATCCTACCCATTGGTCTGGCCGCTTCCTGGCTGTACCATTCACAAAATTGGTTTGCTCCTTAGCTCTTTCAGCACATTCTGCTAACCCTGCTTGTGTGAATGAACCAACATGGTTCAATGATTGGAAACTCTGGCTTTGTCCTTGTTGGATGTGGGTCTTATCTTATGTCAGTTTCAGTCTCTTGTGCATTTGATTTATAACCATGCATTCTGGAGAAAGCGTTAAGTTCATTGTCAAGAGAGATTTTCTCATTTCCCCACAAATATCAGTCAGTCGAGTCAGTGTATAAAAAATATTGCATTTAGTGAGGAGGAGGCAGGCATTAAATATGGAAATATAATTTAAAAATGTTTGACTTTTTGTGGTTTATGGGCCATTTCCTTGCATTTTATAAAGCTGTTTTATGAGTCAAGGTTGAACATGGCCAACATGCATCACTAATAAGTGCACTATGACGCTTCCAAGAGGTAACAAGCACTGAATGCAAAACAAATCCATAATGTGATAGGCATTTAGGTTGTTGTTGTTGTTGTTGTTGTTGTCGTCTTTTGATTATCATATTGTAAGTTGAAGTAAGTATTGTCAGGTAGGCAAATTGTAATGATGACTTGAAGCTATGATTTAAAGCACCGGGCTTCACGTGTTAAGCATGGTTTACACCGATACGTTCCATTTTGTAGTAGTTTTGAAGTTGGTCAATACTGTCTTTCCGTACTACTGGGGGGCCACGGAGCATTAATATCGCTGCGTTTTCAGTACTGGTCCGTGGTGGGCCGCGATGGCCTTAGTGCTTATCTGGATGGGATGTGAGATGGCAGAGGTCGGGAACCGCTGTAACACATCATAGCTGGCAGTTTGCTTTCACATCCCATTCCATTGTTACATAATTTTTTTTTAAATCTTTATTTATAAATGCAGCCTCAGGTAAACAGAAAAACCAAAGACTAGAACTGTATTCGTTATGAGTCAAGTGCATCAGTTCATGTCCATATTTATTTTGATATGAATTATGTATGCCACACCCCACATAGATACTTTGCGTAATGAAAGAATTCTATAGGAAATCCAAACAATGAGTGATATCCTGAAATCATCATGACTGCATCATGAGGTTTTTTTTTTTTTTTTTTTGCTGTGTCTGAAGCCACATGCAACATAGTTGTACAGCAAAAAAATACAGTAGGCCTAGGCCTATGTGCTATGTTCTCTAGAGATATTTGCCAGGTAACAGTTTTTTTTTCTGCTATTCAGAAAGAAATTTTACACTGATAAAAGTGTTACAGCCATGTAACATGCAAATTGGTGTTTGGGTGTTCATTGAAGTTTTAAGAAAGTTGGATTATATTGTAAATAAAGAAGATTGCCTCATTTTAATTATACAACTGCAGACATGAGCTTGGTAACTGCTCAGTAAGCCATACACATGAACACAAACAGCCTGCGCTTACAAGCTGACAATTGTGTTGCTGCAACTTAGTACATGATCTGCAGATGGTCAAGAGCTTAGCTACTGTATGCCTATGCGTTATTACAGTTGCCATGTATTATCCAAGCAATTTTAATAATAGCTTGAGTTTTGATGCCAGACCTGATGGTTCCAGAATCTCAGAAATAACCACCTTCCTGCGACTTCAGTTTGCTACAATGTCTAGGGCCATGGAATGTTCTGTGGCTGAAAACCCCTTAAGAATGACAGAGATCAGCAGAGAACTGCAATATTTATTAAAGCTAACAGGAAACTCACATATGCAAGAGTAACAGCTCAGTAGAGCAGTGGTGTGCATGAAGGCAGGAGTGAACTTGTCAATCCCTGTAATGGATTTGGATGTGAAATAGGGTCCTGTTTGTTACCTAATAAAGTGGCCACTCTGTACTTTCAAAAGCCATCTAGTCATTGATTATTTTTGTTATGGATAAACAAATTGATTTTAAAGTGATATTAAAGCAGTTGTTAAGGGTGCTTTAGCTAGCTGTTCTCTGTAACTGTTTGTTGGTTTACTGGTTGCTGGGTCATCGGCTCTCCGGGTCATCGGCTCTCCTGGTCCTCAGGGCTTCCATCTGCAGGGCATGATATGTAACGAAGCCCAGACATTGACAATTTGGGCTTCTCAGACCCCTGACCACAATGTACCCTCTACACACCCTGTACCACACGGCCTTAACTGTGGCCTTGGAACTTTTAGCACAAGAATGGCTTGCTCCTTTGTACGGCCCCTTTCAGCAAGTCTTGGAATATTTCTCATATTTAGATCAGTAGAAGTTACATAAACTTTATTGGGGGCTAAATTATGTACTGTAATATATGTGCAAGTCTCAAAATGAGGGGTTATTCATTATGCATCTTTCACTACTCCATTTCCACAGAAGAGGCCAAACTTTGCAACTTCATTATATATGGTTGAACTGAAGATATTTGCATAATTCCTATTCTGGAATGCTATTACTTCATTGAATTTATTGTGTTGTGATGGCATAGACTGTTAAACTATTTTTTAAAGTTTCACTGTATTAATAAATCACTTTTTTGTCAGTGTGTCTTATAACATTTGATTTCTTTGCATTCTGTGCTGAGGTTTAGAAAATGAGATTTCAGCAGCGTGGAGCGAAACGGGTATTGTAAAATATTGTTTTGACTGGAAATGGGATTCAGTTCCTTTTTATGCAAATATATCTGCAGTGTAACAGTAATCCTAATTCAAACTGAGTTCTCTAGAAAGCTGACCTGTCTGGCAGCCCAATCCATCTGCTAGTTGTATCCGTACCGCTTTGCTGCAGTTCTGCAAATAACCAGAAGATTTACTTGATCAGTGCTGATGGCTCTGATGTCAAACACTAACCATCAAAGTGCAACGCAAGATTTGATTGTTCCTCCTTGGGGAAAAAAACACCCAAGTGCCAAAAATAATAATAAAAAAAAATAACCTACATGTTCACAACCACAACCATTGTCACTTAACTGTAAAATACCGTCTGGTGCTGATTCTCAAAAAAAGAACACGTCATTCTATGTTAACTGTCCTAGGTGTGGATGTGCTTCGATGTGATAAATGAAGACTGTGTTCCTGTAGCCAATACAGTACAGAATCAACAAGAAAATAGAGGATGAAAAATTACCCATCGTAACTCATTCTGGATAAATGCATTTTCTATTTATTGATTGATATTTCTCCATGACCCCATATACTGGATAAAGCGTTGGAAGATGGATAATATTTCTGAGAGTTCAGCCGGTAGGTAATGACTAGACGATCCTCATAATTAACCGGTAATTTTTGTTTTATTGATTAAAAAAATGTAAATTGTAGTGTCCAATTTTACAAGAAAATGATCTGACAGAGCTTCATGTTGAGTTACTGTAATTGCCATCATGCAATGTCTTGGTAACTGAAGTGAAATTGCACATTTTGCTTAGTTTCAGAAGTATATCGTTCTGGGCTGGGATGGTGTTTGTGTGTAACTACTGTGGGTTCTGGGTCTGTTGAGATTGCATGTTCCTCTAGTCTTCATGTGGGGTTCTTTCCATATTCCAAAGACATCAAAGATGTGGTTTAGATGGAGCAGTACCTCTAAATTGTGTATGTGCACCCTGTTATGGATTAGCATCATGTCTTGTGTTCTGTGCTTTCTGGGATGAAGCCCAGGCTCTGCAGTGAATAAGCAGTTATAGAAAATGGACAGATGTTACTGTTACAGACCAGCATTTAACGGTGCCGTTTTTTTATTTGCATAGTTGTGGTTCAAACCCTATCAGTTCATGACCTTGGAGTACTGGCATTCACTAGCACGGTATTCTTTTGCTGCAGTGCCCATTACGGCTTATTACAGTCTGTCTAGTCATGTAAATTTACAGTGTGCTCCAGCTAACTTACTGAAGACTTCTGTAATTTGCAAACTGGTGAGTGTATATGTCTGCTCTTAAAATCAGATTAATAAGAAATCAGCTGCTTCATTCCCATGCACCCCCATAATTCATACATATTTTAACGCTACTTATTGTTTCAGTTGCAGTTTTGGAGAGAATTATTACAGGTTGAAATTCAGTGCCTGTTTTCCTCAAGAGATAGGAAATGTAATGTTTGCTAGTTGGTGAGTCAGGGCTGAGCGCAGGTTCTGTCTGCAGTTAACACCATCAACGCAACCAAAATCATGGCGCTTTAGCAATAAATATAAACTATTTTTCATATCTTATTTTTTTTGGGAAATGAATGGCAGCCTTGGAGGAGAGGAGATTTTAATTCTATCACTTAGCAATATTGGAATTCTAGCTGGATAAATGGCAAAGGAGTTATTTCTGCGATAATGAGATTTATATTTCCTGAATAAATATTAGTCTACCTAACCTCACAATAAAAAATTCAAATCTTCCCTCAAAAATAACTTTCTCAGTCATAGATATTCTTTCTTAATGTACTCAGTTAAAGCATAAACATTCATTTAATAATGGTCTGTGATATTCTATACCATTACTACTTAAAATTAACTGTCATTGGTCTAAAGTTTATCCATCAAAGTAATAAGTATGTATATAAACACTTAAGCTTTGTTAAGATGTCAGTGTGTTATGTTCTTCATCCTAATCGAGAAAATTTGTGGCTTACAAATAGCATTTATCGTGGATTTTGTCTCTTACCGGCCCCGGCTTATTCAGTGGTAAATTCTGATGCTTATGTTTTCATGAAATACAGAGTCTAAAACTGCCCATAGTACTTGTACATGTAGATCAAGGAGAGGTGCTAGTGGGGGAAACAGATTAGGGAGTGATGTTGTATCTTTAAGATCCCGATGGGCTGTTTAACAAAGCTAAATTTTAGAAAAACATTATGCACCTGGAAGCTAATATTAGTACTTCTGACAAGGAAACAGGTCTTTCCTGAAAGTTATATGTAGATACACTAGAACATCCAGAGCTTTATACTCGGCTTGCTGCATCGGTTTGGCCATATCCTGCATGGACCACCCAGGAGGAACCATCGGGAGAGAGGGAATCTGGGAATGACCAACATTAGTGTGGTGTTGTCGTGCTGCTCTGAAAGACGTAGATCTGAGTTTTTTTGATGGAAGTGGAGTTCCTCTGAATGGGCAGGCTCTGTGCTGTTTAACAGCCATGCCTGGAGGTGTGGTAATATGGCAAAGGCTTAGAACGTATCACACAACTACTCCTCTGAGGATTCAGCTCAGAGGAACACTGGTGTGATACCTTCTACATTTTCTACACCAGCTTTAATCAGCATTCTACTGTCCAGTCAGCTCAGAGGAGCACTTGTATGATACAGTACCTTCTAAAAGGTTGAAGACCCCTGGTCTAGAACCACCATTGCTGGAGAGCACAGAGGAACCCATTGTAATAATGCAAAAGGTAGTCAAAACAAATCATAGCTAATTAAAATAAGAAAAACATCACCTGAAAACAGTGAGTATTGCACATCGGTTCATTTCTGACAGGTGATGGAAACAGACAGGTCAAAAAATAGCTGAGTTTGTTTATATTAATGGAGACCTCCGGTTCAGAACCAAATACTGTGCCTGTGGCTCAATAAATTGCTTACTTGCTTAGCACAGCAGACCTGAATAAAAACATCATTTCAGGCAGCAAGGTCACAGCATCCGAAAATATTCCGAGACTTTTCGTTCTGGTAGATACCCTATGTTACACTGCACCGAGACTTTTCGTTCTGGTAGATACCCTATGTTACACTGCACCGAGACTTTTCGTTCTGGTAGATACCCTATGTTACACTGCACCGAGACTTTTCGTTCTGGGAGACGACGTTTATGTGTATATACTAGGCATTTTGATATGTGTAACTGTATGCGTGTGTGTGTATCTGTCCTGTGATGTGGTGACATTCCATCCAGGATGTCCCCTGTCTTGAACCCTGTGCTTCCTGAAATAGGTCCACTGTGACCTTGCAGTTGGAAAATGGATGGATGGACCGACTGGTATTAGGCACAAATCTGACTCTTCAGGATGACTAGCTGCTTTGTTCCATGTTTGTGGAATAGTGTACCCTTTTTGGTGTTATTTCCCTGCTTTTTAAACTCTCTGTGTTCCAACTGCCGTGAAATTAGATTTACTGCTGCTGGGCATTTACTATGAGGTCAATAAAACAATGGTTTTTTTTTAATTCTTCATCATATTTGTTCAATTAGAGCAACACTTGCCTATTATATAGATCCAAGACCTTGCCAGAACAACAAAACAAGCACACGATAAATCTTCAAATAAGGTTTGAGCGATGGGTACAAAGACCGTGTCTCTGGGCATGTTCCCGTGGGTCGTGGTTGGGGGAAGAGAGACATTCAGCCAATTCCAACAAATCTCTAAACCTAGGGGAAAAGGGTAGCCAAATAAGAATACTCTGCCCATGCTATTTATTTACTTAGTTGTCACCAATTCACACCTGGGCCTATGAGTACAAATGGCAAAGGGTAAGGGTGGAATGACTTTTTCCACTCTTTTGTTCATGGGGTAAGCTTTACGACATCAGAACATTAATGGGTTCTTTTAAATTCGCTGCCAGGAGAGTGCAGCATGTTGACGATGGCATGAAGCCTCTGATGATGCACAGAGATGTAGGGATGTCCCTAAATCACTATGAGTTGTGGCTGTGCAATTGTGTTGTATTACATCACAGGTGTATGTCAGTCTTATTGTATTTAAGCTCTTTTTCTGTCAACAAGTTGCAACCCAGCGCCAATATAAAGGTATTAGCTAGTGATGGGATAAATGAAGCTTCAAAACCAGTGGAGGGTAGGAGTATCCCAAACTACCAATCAATGCTGGCACCAAATGAGGCTTCAAGAACCATGGTGGGTGGGCTAGTACCAGCATTGATTGTTGGTTTGGGACACCCACCACTGAAGCATACTTCACCAGAAGACCTCACAAGTAAAGCTGCTACTTCTAATGTTTTTTTCTGTTGTCATTAAGCTCTCAGTATATCATTTCAGTATGTGATGTTCTCTCTCTTACCTTGTCAGGTAATCTTTATATAGCTGTTGTAAGTAGGTACCTGCTCTACCTACATGTGATTCCCATGAACATTTTGCCCAAAAGAAACATTGAGAATATAAAATAGATCACTGTATTTATGCATGGGCTTTTTAGGAAAAACAATGCATTTTTTTTTTATTTCTGAACCTTTAGGGAATAATATGAGTTTTTGATCCTTTAGGGTGGTGTTGACACTAATATCTTTAAATGCGTATTCGTGTGTGGATTTATGGTGTTCTTTTTTCCATCCCACTGCATTATGCAACTCTTTCATACAACAAAGTAAATGATAAATCAGTCAGCCTCTGTAGCAGTGTCTTCTCTCATCTGCCACACTCACTCACTATTGATTGAGATGAAAAGAACGCTGGGGACCAGTCTGGTGCACTTAGAAGGTCTGCATTCAGTTGCTGAGCTTCCTGGGAGTCAGAAGGAGGCTGGCTTACAGTTCAGTCCCCACAGAGTAAGATTTCAGCAGTGGTGACACCTCAAATGGTTTCTGGGCAATCAGCACACCTGTTAGCCTGAAAACGTGTATATAAGGTGTGATCTCACCGTGTCTTCAAGAGATCCCACATACACGCTGAAGGTCATGTTTTATAGTGGAATGTGGAACGTTTGACGATTCCCTTTTAGAGCGCTCCCCGGAAATGCAGACTACGCTGCAATGCTTCCAGAATTTCCTGACAGGTCAAAAGTTTGTTCTGGAGACTTGGACAAGGTGGTATGATCCAGAGTTTAATATATGGAAGCCCAATCCAGCTCAATCCATAACTCCCACAAACCAGCGTTACCAGCCACACCCAACCTACTCACAGTCATCATCGCCTGAATTCTAACCAGCTGTGTCTTGTTAAGTGGACTTTACTTATACCCAGCAGAGTGTCTCCCTCAGTGAGAGGTATTGTGTGTCTTTGCCACTACTGAGTAGTGATTTAATTTGGTGAAGCCTGTCTGTGAATGATCTTTCTTAGTTCTCTGGTTTTGCTCTTTGGAGTTGATTGCTGCTCTGGATTTTTGACCCTTATCTGTGACCTTGACTACATTTTGAATGTGCCTTTGGCTTCTGGAAACCCTGTCTATTCTGGCTTTGACCCTGCCTGTTTTGACCATGGTTTTGAATACCTCTTTGCGAATGAGGTTCCTGTCTGATCTGCTTTTGACCTGACCTGTTTTCACCACTATTGAATCTGCACTTGGAGTCCTGCCTGTGTATTCATTATAAGGCTCTGGGGCTAAAATCCAAAAGGCACAGTTGAACCATAAAGGTAGGGGTTAATCATGGTAAGACTCAAACTCAATAAATGCACAGAATTGCTGTGATATGACAAACAAGACGTTGAAGGAACAAAGCATGGTCTTTAATGGAATCCAGGTTCAGGTTATGAGGACCTCTAGTGGCTGGGATGGAAATCCCATGTGTAGATATGATGTGAGGCAGGTGGTGCATGAGATTTTTCTCTTATTCCTCCTAGATTTAGGGATGTTAAAAATCCTGGTTCTTAACTGTAAACAGGAAGAGCAGAAGTAATGGGGTTACTTAACACTTTTGGCAGATGGACTGGCAACCCAAGTAACATTCAAAATTACCATCTTGCTCTCAAAAGACTAGTTCATAATTAATTTTTCTGTTATGGTCCAGGTGCGGTGTACATATTTATTCCTTGCACGTGTGCAGTTGTGGTACATCACCAAGCAAAAAGTCTGGCTAGACAGAAAATCAGGGCTGCTCGAGCAGAGTTTGTGCAGACACCCTTAATGACGAATGACACAATTTATGGAAGCATGGAAAAGTGAAGTATGAACTCGGCTGAATGTAAATGAGCATGGAATAAACCCACAAAAGCTAGACTGTTGCTTCCCGTCAGTGTACCCTCACACACAGCAAACTTGCTTTACACATAAATGGTGATTTACAAATGAGCAGATTAGTGACTCCAACCCTCCATGTTCCATGACAGGCCTATATTTTACTGGTTAGATAAGCAAAGAAATTCAATTTTTTTTATGCATGTACCATATTAGTACTTAACAGATGTTTCATATTGTCAATGTGCAGTTGGCAATAATGTTTTTGTCTGATGTACAGATGTTTCACTGAAACATCTGTACAATTATGTTGTGGATGAATGGTTATGGGTACATGGTGTGTGTCTGATTTGGAATCCTGCGTGAACAATGAAACCATCATCAGAGCATGTTTGAATGGGATAGACAGCTGGCTGGGGAGAGGGGTGTTTTGCTATAGTGAGCTATTACAGTATGGGCATGAATTTTTTTGGAGTACAAAAACTGCCAGTGTGAAAGTAAAGGAATATTATTAGCTACCATAAAGATGATAGCCATACCTGGTGGCTGTTCTGTACTCTTGGCATTTGTCAATAACTCTATTTACCCTCAGGATGTCAACATAATTCAGGCTGAGTTGTTTCATTGGTGTAGCAAATCAATACAAATCGCATTGAAGCAAAAAAAATGGAAAATGCACTTTGATTCCTTGTAGATATTTTGATAAATCCGCTCGGTACATGTGTTGATATTATCAGGAACTGCTGTGCACATTCCAAATTGTTTATTTAGCTGAAAATCTGTTTTTCTCCACCATTATTCTGTCAGCTTACCTTTTTTTTTTCCCCCCTCATAAAATGCATCCTTTATTTGCTGGCCCTGAAATCAAAATCTATATGGATTTGTACATTAATATTGATGCACATAGAGAGAAGTGGAAAAGAGCAGACATGTTGTTTTCAGTAAAACATTTAGCAATCAGTTTAGCTGATGATTTTAGCTATTTTCAAGACATTACTGTCAACATAAGTAGCCTGAAATAATGCAGAAGAATAATTAGAAGAAAATGTATTTTAATGTCATGAGACCTTTTTCAAGCATGAGAAAATAATCAATTTTAGGAATTGCAGTGGGACTGTTTTCTGTTCCACCCCATCCCAAAACAGTTGAAGAACAAGCGTTGATTCTTTGGGGTTGCAACATGGTTATGAAATGATACATTAATTGTTCCATACTTCAAAAAACAAAAAAATTATATTGACATTTTTAAGTATTTTGGCAATCTGTCAGCAAGTCTTCGTTCTTTTCTAGTTGTTTTGCTGAATTATAAGGCTGTTGCAAAGCTGACTCGGTTTCTTCATTTCTGGAAGGCAAAATCTCTACGCTACATCCACTTCAGTTGAATAGTTAATTTCTGAGTATCAGTTTTAGCGTTTTGAATGGATGGGATGTTTAAACTTCAGCTACTGCAGTGTTGCTCTCAAAAGATTCCCACCCTTTATGAGCTGTACTCCACTTTAGGATACATTGTCACACTAACAGTGGGGATGAGAGAGAGGACAGTATGAAGCTAAAGATTTGTGTGGGTGACTAAGCTCCAAAAGGGCTGGGATGGGTCATTTCAGGGTGCATAGTGTCCTCTCTTTTTTGGAACGGCTGACTTGTATAAGAATTTGGCAGAATTTCTGAATATTAAGCATGACATCAGGGAGATTTACTCAGAAAGGAAGCTTAATTTCTGCCTGCCATTTTTGGACCAATAGCCAGTTGCTATCCTATTTAGATGGGGAATTAAATGCCAAGTCATGCTCCTGGGCAAACTGTGGAGAGGGTCTACAGCTTGAAGTTCCTGGGAGTCACGGACAACCTCACAAGACACAACAGTAATGGCACACCAAAGCGTTTACTTCCTCAGACATCTGAGAAAGGACCAGATGCATGATAGAATCCACTCTCACTGGGTGCATTACGTTTTGATTATTGGTCCCAGATGAGAAGTTCTTCAAAGTACATCTATCTATATGAAAACTGCTCAACACAGAAATGTGGAGCACTGCAGAGGTTGACGAGGACTCCTCAAGCCATCAGTAGAAGACATCAGCTTTCTCTTATGGACATTTATACCACATGTTGTTTGAGAAAGGCACCACACAAACATCAGACTCCTGTAGAGCCACTTCTCTCCCTCCTCCCCTCTGACAGATGGCATAGAAACATCAAGACTCGAACCACAAGGTTCAGAAATAGTTTCTACCACAAGCCATCTGGCTAGGTACAAAATACACCAAGTGTACTGTCGATAAAACTACTGGTCATTTACACACTTTGTTCACCGCTACTCCTCATTTGCTATTTAGCATATTTTGTGGTTCTGGTCATTTTATTTATTACTTGCTCTTTGTTATTTACAGTGATGTGGAAAAGAAAGTACATCCTCTTGCAATTGTATGGTTTTACAAGTCAGGGCATAACAAAAAGCCAGTTGTTCCATAGTGGACCCTAAAATTAGGCACATCAACCCTCGGTTGACAAACAACACATAACAGACTCCACTGTGTTGTTATTTAACAAAAAATAAGCCATCATCCAGAAGCCATTTGTGAAATGGTATTTGAAGGCATCTGTTTATGCACAGGTCTTTTAAGGTCCCACCATGTTTAAGCCGTTCCAGATGAATGGCCAGTAACAATTCATGTTCTTAGATGTGGTTTCCTCCTTGGGATGGCATTAACCCAATGCCGAACGCTCCATAACAGCAAGCTGCCAGAAATCCGGCTTATGGGGATTCACACTTCATGATCATCACTTGGTCTTCCATTTCTTATTTTTTTGTTGAATAAATAATGACATAGGGGAATCTGTTATCTGAAAGTAGATTTACATAACTGTCTAGTCCTTACCAACTTAAGTTCGGTTCGATGTGTATAACCATAGAATTGAAATTAGATGCACTTTTTCATGTCACTATTGGCTTCTGTCTTGCGATGGGTTGACATCCCATCCAGGGTGTCCCTCCTCCTTGTATCCTAAGCTGCTTGGGATAGGCTCCCTGCCCCCTGTAATCTTGCAGGTTAGAATAGACTGACTTTGCTGTGCCCTGTGCCACTTAGTTGTTCCTATATTATATTATTAAAACGTGAAAATATGTTAGATATTTAAGGCTTTAGCTTTGTGCCGATTGTAATTATGGCATTGCCTTGCTTTTGACTAAAATGTTATTGATGAAAGCCTGTGTAAGGGTAAGCCGCCCCCTGGCCCAACGTCGGAATCCAAGTGGACAGCTGAAGGTATAAATGCGTGTAGGTCCTTCCGTGCGTGTCTGGAAAGGGCTTAAAACCTTAGTTAAACCGAATATAAAATGACCGTATTTGAATCTGACTCCATCTAATTTACTTATTGATTTATAATGCAGTGGCCTTGATCTCTATTAAATTTAGGTTGGTTCTGATAATATCAAGACATGTCTTACTCTCTGTTACTCTTGCCTCCGGGCATTGGTTTCTTTCAGGGCTTTGCTCCTGGCCAGTTGAGCAAAGCCCAGCGCAATATGGAACCAGGCAGATGGTTCAGGGACTGGGTGATAACTACGAACTTGATGCATGCTCAGCATGTTTGAGTTTATCCAGCTCAGGGACCGCTAGGTTCGGTTTAACTGGTTGACCACATAGTCTGCATAACAACCTGTTAGATCGCCCA
>JAACJT020000898.1:0-17167 GCA_009936485.2 Gymnarchus niloticus | reverse complement strand
CTAACGTGGCTATTTATTTGTGTCGTACATAGGCCTACTTTCATAATATTGGTGATGTCATGCTAACGTGGCTATTTATTTGTGTCGTACATAGGCCTACTTTCATAATATTGGTGATGTCATGCTAACGTGGCTATTTTTTAGTGCCATACATAGGCCTACTTTCATTTCGCCCTCCTGCTTGGGGCCATCTGGCTCTGAGCTAACAGCTCATGAATTGGACAGACGTCTGGCTTGCAGCGGTGTCTAGGGAATGGGTCCACATGTCTGCCTGATCCAGCTCCCTGTCATCTTTCTGCACCTGCAGTGTCTCAGCTCCAGTCTCCATTGACTGGATTATCAAACTATGATCCATCATCCACAATCATATTTTCATAATGTCCTTTGTACAATTTTATTACTCATTTTTAGTCTTATCTAAATAACCTTAAGATGTTAGGGATTTTTTCAGTTTTTGGGGGTTGATTTTTACATTTTTTTTGTTTTTTTTGCTTGAATCGCTGCTCTGCTCATGCATATTCTCTCTCCCCTGTGCCCCCCTCTTATGGGGTACTTCCCTTTGAGTCTCGGATTCAAGAGATCTTCATATCGTCTGGGGGAGGGCCTAAGTGCCCTCCCTCAACTTCAGCTGTCCTGTCTGACCTGCTCGCTGCCTTCTGAGCCACCGAGCCTGTTCTGATTACCGGACTGCAACCGTCAAGACCACGCTGTCCCCCAGCTTTGTGACCGCGCTCCGTTAAAAGCGCTATATAAATAAAATTGAATTGAATTGAAATGAATTCCCTGTGGATAACTTTAAATTACCTTTGGGACTTGTTTGTAAAAATGTAGTAAGTTAAATATTATTTGTTTGATTGTACACTACTGTTGGGTGGCACATTAGCTCAGTGGTTAGCACTGCTGCCTCAGAGGATTAGGGGATCGATTCCTACCCCTGACTTTATGTGTGAGGAATTAACATTTTCTCCCCATGTGCTCACAGTTTTTCTCCTGCAGTCCAAGAAACATGCAGTCAGGTGAATTTATTTGTTTAGCCTGTGGTTTCTGTTTGTGGATAGGTGTCCGGTGATGGACTCCTGTCCAATCCAAGGTGTTTCCAGCTTTGTCCCTGATGTTGCAGGCTCAGCACGATCCTGTACTGGATAACCAGTTATGAAAAATGGATGCAAATTTAAGTGATCTCACATCAGATTTTCCCAGCCTTCTTTATTATAATGTGCTTTTGATGCTCCTTAGGCAAACTCCATAATATGGTACAGCTAGGATACCCCAGTGCATTGTGGGACAATCACAAGCACCTTCAAAGAGTTTTTCTACAATGCAGAAGTTGCTGCTTTCTCTGATAATGGTTTCAATATAGTGTATTTACTACTCACTTAAATGTGTTTGGTCATTTATTGGGACAGGTAAAAACTTCATTCTGAAGGAATTTTTAAATATGTGTGCATTCATCTACTTCACACTGATATGCTGAAAATGCCAATGTAGCATTCAGCAGGTGTCCGGCTTTTCAGCACATATGGTTTAGAAAAGGTTGAGTTTGAATGGCATCATCCTTCTCAAAATACTTCATGCCTTCTGAATATGATTCTAACTGAAGAGCATTCAGATATTGTGTCTATGAAAATGCTGTGGTGGGACAGTTGACATGGCAGCATGATAAACTCGCTTAATTAGCACGTTTGAACATGGCACCTGTGGCTTTAAATTTATAACGTGATATTTAAGTGTAGGGAATGTGTGCGGGAAAAAAAAATACAACAGAGAAAATGATTTTTTGAGTTTGCCTTCCTTCTTAGCATGGGATCAAATTAAACCTGTAAAATGTCCTCTTTCTTCTTACCTGGGCATTAATACAGAAAACAAACACTGTGGATTTAGATGAGCCTTGGTGTGATGATCTTGACCACGTTCCTCAGCTTGTAGGACTGTTACCTCAGCTTCCATATACACGTTTAAGGCAGGGAGGCTTCTACGTAAGCCGAGGATTGGCATATTCTCACCAAACGGAAATCTCCCACCTAGCAACAGATGTGGAAGATAACTGCGCTGGCTTCTCTCCCTCTGCGGTTCAGTGCAATTCATTTTTCATCTGACGGGAGTAAGAATCACTGTTTGGCAATTAATAAGCACGGCTGTTGTTAGCTCCTTTTAATTTGCGTTCTCCTTCTGAAAGGCCTTTATATTCTACTGCGTCTGAATTCAGACTTAGCAGGGAGCACCGCCAAAGTGTGTCGCTGAAAGGCTTGAACCGCTTTGAGAAAGTGGGACTTGTAATTAACAGGTTCTTTTCATGGGGAAGGTGGCATTTTTTCCACCCCTCTGTTCGACGCCAGCTCAGCGTCCCAGCAGCTGAGCTACACTAGAGGTTGTTGACTTCCATAGGCTGCTTTTACTTTAATACATGCTTAAGGAGAAAGTTGTTATAATTACTTTGTGTGGTGGCGGACGCACAAGTCCTAGCCTAAGTGATGCAGGAATAACAACAACACTGATTGCATGCTAGCTTAATGAGCTGACATTTTTCCTCAAGTGGCCCATGTCTCAGACAGGAAGGTTCCCACTGTTCGCTTCCTTCATTAAAGCTTCCCTTGGAATCAGTGAACTGTGGCTTAAAAAATGTGGACGGAAATAGACATCACTGGATCCTGCTGCTTCCATCGCCGTAACCTCAGAGGTCACTCTTAATGACCTGAACTGCAGAATTGTTTGCTAAATCAACCCCAACCAAGGTGCTAATTATTTTTCAGCTGCCGATGAAGAAACTGAAGACAAAGTAATCAATACTGATGACGTTTTTATGATTTTTTTTTTATTATTATTAAATCTCTAAGTCAATTAAAAAAGCAATTAAGCAACTGCTTTTAGATCACAGAATTTCTCCTTGTGGCATAAACTTATCTTTCTAATTTTTTTTACTGAAAAATTCTTTTATCACTCTATTTTGCTTTTTTTATTGTATATGGTGAATTGTTATATTGGGAGCTTAATTTGAGACATGTGCTATCTATCTGTTCTGTTTTGCAATATGTGATCGGGCAGGGTGGGGTAGTTCCTTGCAGAAATCTCTGAAAAGCTATTTGTTGAAATAAGCTGGTGCTCAGATCGAGTGGCTTTAAGGTACAGCAGCCTTCTTATGAGATAACAGTAAACGATGAATGCTTTCCTCTCCATCAGCAGATGGGTTAGATTTTAACAGGATGAAAAGTTTCCCATGGTTAGCTGGAGGTGTGACTTCTGTGCGACAGGCTGCTATTAATTGCCAGCATGAGATTCTAATATCGTAAGTCAAGCGTTTGTTTGTCTAAAGCACAAAATATTCATGCTTGCTAGACTTTTTGAGTGCACTTCAGTTACTTTCATATTTTGTCATATACTGCATGAGAAGTCTACTGGAAAATATGAAAATAAAAAGATAAATCAAAGACGTTTTATTTTTAAACCATGCCCCTGAGAAAAGAAATCGCAAAACGTGTCGAAAATTCAGGAATGCAGGAGCTTGCATGTTCTCATGATGTGCACATTTCCTTCACAAACTCTGGTGTCTTTTCCATGTGTGTCGTCCATAGTGTGTGAGTGTGTGCGCTTCTCTGCCTGGGGATGTGATTGCATCTCATCCAGGGTGTATTTCTGCCTGGAATAGGCTCTAACCCCCTGCAGCTCAGTACTGGTTAAGCAGCCTGAAGATATTTTATCTTCATGTGTCTGTATTTTCACTATTTTTCCAGTTGTAAAATATGAATAGTGATGTAAAATGTGAGCTCTCCTGTGGTAATATAGGTAATGAGCAGCAAGGCCACTAAACAATCTAAACCAAGGTTACTGGGCTTTCACTAATTGATGGAGGCTTCTGAATATCCAAGAGCTGCTTTTTGATGTTTTATTGTTAATGATGATACCCGGGTGCAAGGGATAAATAGTGTGGTCTGGGAGAGGCAGACCCCTGTTTCATGTAAGGTTAATGCAGGATCATTGCCTGCCTAGGGCCAGAGCTGTGCTAAAGTGGCGGTAGAGTGACCTTTCAGTGTCGTTTTCATTACTGGGGTGCCTCCTGTGCCTCGAACCCTGCCTCATTGAACAACAGATCCAGTAGGTAGCACTTAGCCCCCCAATGGTGGCATTTAGCTGTGATTTAGGTTCCAAGATTGGTCGTACCTATAATCTCAACCTGCGTACACTTACCTGGTAACTGACATTAAATCCTACCAGATTTGAAATGAAATATTTTATTAGCTACAGTAGAAGTTCAGGTATATAGGAATTCTTTTGTGTCTTTTGTGTATCCTGTCATGCTCTCCATGAGACACACATGCAGATGAGAGTGAAGGTAAGGGTCAGAGCACAGGGTCAGATCCAGCACCCTTGGAGCAGTGTTTGGGGTTTAGAGCCTTGCTCAAGTGCCCATTGGTGATATGGTCACTTTACCAGCCATTGGACTGAAATCAGCCACCATCCAGACACAGGCACAAACTCCTAACCCACGGAGCTGTAAGGCTATATCAAATGGTCTTCACATCAGGGCAAATGACACAGAAGCTAAGCTCACTCAGAAGTGCTCAAATGAACTACAGCAAGCTGGGAATACTTTGCTTGATAATGACTAAGTTTTGAGGGTTTTGGGCATTTGCATGGTGGGACTAAGCTAAAAACGTCTGCTGCTTGTAAAGAGATGGTGTACTGCCAATCTTTTCATGTGTGGAAAGTGTAGCAGTAATTTGTTTTAGGGCAGTGGGAAGATGTGCTTAAACGTTCAACCCTCACACAAATCTGTCTTTTCTCTTAAGATACCATGGGGGGTGATTTGTATGTTACTTTAACAATTTACTTTAATAAATTGCTTATTTATAAAACGGCAGATGAAATCTGTCTTTTTTTTTTTTTTTTGGCATGCAGATGAAAACAATCAAGAATAATAACCAATTAATCTGTTGTTCAGCAGAGATGGGGGAGATGGCCAATGTCTGACTGTTTCTATGGAAACAGAGCAGGCACTGAAGGTCCTTGCCTGTTGCGTAACCTGGTATTTCAGAATCAGTCTTTAATTTTCAAAGGCAGCACACGTTGGAAGAGTACGGAAGGCTGAAGGCTCAAGCGGACAGCCCATCCTGCACTGCTGCGGTGTGGTGTCATGCTGGGATGACGCAGGCTGTGCATCGCATGTCACTCTGACATCTCTTTTGAATTTTGGGAGCTAACTTGCTTGAATCCTTTTCCTCCTATATACCCCTTTAGAGTTACTGTAAGACATGCATGGCTTTTCTCTAGTTAGCACTTTGAGCTGAGTTCATTTACAGCATTTCATGGAAAAATGCCCACAAATGATACAATTAAGTGGATTTTACGCATTTTTTTTTGGTTAATAAACCATGTTGCCAATGTGCTTAGTGACTAATATATTCACAGTGTGACCTATCTGTACCGTGGCATTAACCATTTCAGCAGCTGGTGACTCTCTAATGCCACCAAGGGACATTCCTGATCCAATTTGTGTTGTTTGTCTACAAATATGACATTTCTGGACACGCATGTGCCCACTGTTTGTTGATAATTCTCTTAGGTAAGTTTGTGTTGAATTTCTTAGTTATACCCTTTTATGGTGATATTTACATGGAGTCAGTATTTAATTGTGATATTTCCTATGAATCATCTGTGCTTTTACTGTATATAAAATCCAGGAAATGCCTGCTGGAAGCTAACCACGAACATGAAATTATTATTACCTGAAGAACAGATAGACGTGTGTTTTTGAATTACTCTTAGAGGTAACACGACAAATGGCACGTGAAATTTCGGTCTGGTCAAATTTCTTTTTAAAGAGTAAACTCTCAGCACATTTTAGCTTAATTGTAGCAGCTGTACGTATCATCTGCTTTTACTAAAGTTTCTGTTAGGCAAAACCCCATAGACACAAGGCCAGAATGAAAACCCAAAAAAGGTTGTGGCATTAAATTTTTTCATGCATTATTGTAAGTGTTTAATTTCGATACTTTCTATATCCCTGTGCCACTCTGGGCCCTCCTTGTTTCCTTCACGCTTATGTACTCATGTTTCGCTTTGGTGAAGCGGAGAGTGGGGCGCCCATGGAAACTTGGAAATCCAAAGTCTCTTGAGTCTAACTGGACTCCTTTTGATGTCTAGAAGGACTGCATGTTCAGCGTGATGCATGCCGTATCTATCATCACCATTCTGCCCAAAGCTTAGCTCAGATTCTGAGTCTTCTTGTCTTTCAGACCAGTCATCTCAGATGCATGGAGAATGAATCGGCCCCATTAAAGTCCCCGCCCCCCCCACAGAATCGACATGGCGATTCACACTGACAATCTGAGCTTTGCTCATGTTATTATCTTTCCTTCTAGTGGTGAAAACAGATGTGGGAAATGACTGCAGTCATTAACAGGAATGTTCGATAAAATACTGAGTATGAGTCCAGGTTCTCTCTCAAGATCCAAAAAGCAGATAAAGAAATTATGAAGAAGGAAAATTCAACAAAGTGTTCCTAAGATGTTTAAAGGGTTATTTTTTATTATTAAATTAAAATGAAGATGTCTGTTGCATCCAATTACATCAATTTGGAATGATTGCAAAGTACTTCAGTTGCACATAGATAAAGGGAAATGGAGAGTGGGGGGAAATTTATTTGCTTTATACCAGAGAACTGCCTTATAACCTAAGGTCATGTTTTTCTGTCTGCACCATTGGGGTGTTTCTGTTGCATTTTTATCTCTGTCTGTGGTATCAGGATGTTTGTTACATTTTTATCTCCCTTTCTTTATTTTTACATTTCAGCCTGACATGACCTGTTGAAATGTGTCTTTTGCAATAATGGTTGAGACCCAGTGCTCACTGATGGGTAACGTTGTTTATGAGGAGGAAAGGTTACACTGTCAGAATAATCAGTTTTCTTTCATCCAAGTTTCCTGCTGATGTGATGTTATCATAAAACCAAGTAGCAGAAGGAAGGACCTTGTCTGTGATGGACTGGCATCCATTCCAAGGTTTAACCCAGCTGACTCTGATCAGGATAAGTGGGTGTCGGAAGGATGGGCAGATGGATGCATGTATGGATGGATGAATGAATGGAAGAACCTTCTTGTTCTGTCTATAGTATGAGAAACACTGATTGACGTTTCTGATGCTCGGGTGCTCAAAATGCCATTACTCCAGGAGCAGTGCCATGATGGTCGTCTGAACGGGAGGCAGGGAAGGAGTGGGGGGGGGGGGGGCAACATGAAAATAAGGTACTGCGGTGTCCTTCATTCTACTTCCATATTGCTTCCGGATTGATTACCAGTTGTTGCATCTACACATTAATTCTGAGATTTTCCCATGGGTGCTCGGCCATCTCAGTGGGCGCTTGATCCCCAGACCATCGGCTAAATTGGCACCTATGAATATATAGTATTCCTCCTAATAAAACATTAACTATATAGAACGGATACAGCTACACATTTTCAGCTTGGCAGGACACTCGTTCTCTTCGATAGACTGCTCCTTAAACAGCCCAAACGTCGTCGTCTTATCTTTGTATTATGTGTGCTCGTCTACTGCCTGCATGGTAGCACGGACTGTGTCACGCACGGATAGGCCTCTCAGGTCCAATTTCCAAGTCTTAGCTTTTTGTCAGCTTTATTTAGTACCTTTTATTAGTCAGAAACATGAATAGGTATTCATATACCATTTGCACGAGGACAGCCAATAAGCATGTATGCATGATGCCGGTATAAGTCCTGGGAATATTAATACTCACCAATCAGAGGAAGGAAGTTGTCCCCATAAAGAGCCTGTATAAGAAGTTCCTGTTGTGCGCATGGAACCCTAATGACTGCTCTTTCTGCAGAGACGTTCGATGCAGACTTTCTAATGCCTGGATAGTTCTCTTAATAGGACATCAGTGATCAGTGATGTGGTGCCTACATACCAAAGTTATCATCAGAAGAGCCTGGCTGTTCACATAAACAAAAACACAATGGCAGAGACACACTAAAGTCTACAGAAATTGAATTAAGGCCTGTAATGAGATGATTTTTCTGCTCTTTTTTCTAATACTGTCAGCAAAACATTCATACTTATAGCCATAAATTAAAATCGTTAGCTTGTTTGAGATTTTCTCTTCCTGGTCGATTGATCTCTAGGATTTTTGATGTAATATAAATGATATTTGTCAAGTCAACATAACAAATTGAAAGGTATGGAAACGCTTCAGGAACCATCACTTTAGTGAAATAAACTCCTTTTCTTCAAGCACTGTTGTCACTCTCTGGGTTTGGACTCCGAGCCCATTCCCGGATGATTGTGGATTTGAATCTCATGTCCGGCAGAGTAATCATACCTCTTGCCATGCCATACAGCATATGCCTTAACCTCAGGGGTGATGGGCTTTCGCTGACCCTGATCTCTAACCTTAAGTACTCCCCCTTGTATGGCAGTTTGGACAAAGCTATTTTGTAAATAAATTAATATGAGGTGATGCTTCTGACTGTATTATATGCTGTTCAATGACAATAAAAGACGAAAAGTCCACGTTGAAAATGCCGAGCATCTGCCTTCAACATTAACGAGTTTTCCTAAAGTCGATCTTTTCATGACTTTTCATGACACTATTTGATATATCAGCAAAATTTTCAGCCGCATATCAGAAAATGTCGAGATCCTTGTGTCAATGTGAGCAGCGGTGAGGGATTCAATTCGAGGCAGGTGTTTGGAAGCCGCAATTTTTAGAGGTGGTTGAATAAATTGCCTGGGTTGTCACATTCAAATTACAATCACTCGATATTTTTCTAAGAACCCACCTGGCACAACATGTGATTGATAGATTATCATTCTTACCAGGAAACAAACTCAGTAGCATTTTGATTTACGTGCAGGGTAAGAACCCTCTGGACAGTGTTTGTGAAGGATGGAATATGATTACTAATAGCTGTCTACTTTACTCAGGTTTTAATGATACAGTTACAGGCTAAGAAGGCATCTGAGGTAGTGTTTGGTGAAAGACAGATCATCTGTCTCAATAGCAGTCTAATTCAGTATGATTTTGACAATGTAGTTACAAGCTTCACTTGTATAATGGACATACTGTAATTATTTATCAGCGCCTGGCTTGTTTACAGTGCTCTCGCTTTGTTTCGTTTGACTGGTATTCTTATGAAATATGTCATAAATGCTAGTCTGCTGCTTACGCAGCCTTGAGGTACATTGACTGGATGACAGACTTTGGCTTCGGTCACACAGAGGTTGAATTTTTTTTTTTTTCCCCGTGGACTGATTCAGACTCAGGAATAATTAATTTATCAGTGAATACTCCAATAAAACATCCACCTGTTCATCCAACCAGCTTTTTTCAAAGGCTTTTTCAAAACAGGGTCAACCTGGAAGCTGCCCCATGCAGCACAGGGCTGTGTTACACCCTGGATGAGAAGTACAATAAAACATCAAATAAACAGCTAATAAAAAACTAATTGTGCCAAGCTGAAAACTATAAAGTGGATGTGTCTGTAGTGGCAGGTTGAATAGTGAAATCCCTGAAATAATATTGTATAGCTGTTATGTGACAGAAGCAGACATATTACAAACAATTATTAAAGATGTTCACAGTATATGACCCAACGTAATATTTAGAATACTGCAAGTTGTTCAAGCTGTTTTCATAAGTTTGTGTTCTCTGTGAATCTGTGAAATCTTCACAAAGCTTCTGTTAAGACTGACAGCTTTATTTAAGTGCAGAATTGAGCTTTCACCTACTATCAATTCAGAACAAGACTAACCAGTCAAAATGTTTTCCCAGTTAAAATTCGGTATAATGGGACAAATGGTTGATGATGTCAAATTCCGTTTTGTACAATCCCATGCTATTTGAAAGCCAAATATATTCGCCATTTATCTTCCCTAACTGTGCGGGGTCACGGGGGTCTATCCCTGGGTGGGATGCCAGTTAATCCCGGAGCATACTCGACTGTGGACTGTAAGTCGTATGGAAATGGGAACTCACCTAGGAGCATGTCTTTGGACCTCGGGAGGAAATTAGAGTAGCCAGAAGATTCCTCAGTGAGAAGCACTCACATGAAGTGCGGTGGCATTTCAAATCATCCTCTTTATTGTCAAAGTAAATAGAACACGCATTTTTTTCCCCCAGTCCAATCCAATTGAACAGTTCTCAGAGATATTAGGCCATAGTTATCGTAAATAAACTGAGGAAGTGGAATTCGACCTCTGCAGGGCAGAGAAGAGATGTTGATCAGCCGCTCTCTGCTCTTTCGTTTGCAAGTGAGCAGTTTTATAAATCTCCGCTCGCATTTTAATTAAAGCCAGCCGTAAACACATGCCACTTCCACCGGGGGTTGACTTTAACTCGCTGTCTTCCACTCAAGATGCGTGTTTCAGTTTCAGCCACAAAAAGTGGCCTCACTTTACTGTACCTCATTTATAATGGTTGCATGATTTTCTTAACTGACCTTGCCAGGAATACGATAATAAATATTAAAGATAAATGTTATGCTTCTTTTATCCATGGAAAAGATATACCATCAACATTAACTGATACTGAACTGAAATGTTTAAATATAATAAATTTATATTAATTTATATTATATTTAATATGCAGGTTCAGGATGGGTTCTACAGTAGCTTCACACGCCCAGGGATGCAGGTTCGAGTTTTGCCCTGTATCCTCTGGGTACTCCTTTCAGGTTAGGGTTCAGGCTCACTGTGGCTTTCTGCTACATAAGTGCTTATGAACATAAGATGAGAGGGTAATATGCATACAGTTTGCTTTACGTATAGTATAGAGAAAAACAGTCAGGCAACATTTTTTTTGATTCTTCTATTACGCTTTCAAGATTTTTAAATATTCTGATGTGAATTTCACTCCAGTTGTACCTTTAAAAAGGATGCACGTATGATACTGCGTGTATTTGAGTCCTTCACTACGAGTAACACAGATCACATTATACTAAAGTCTTACAGTGACTCACAATTGAAACCTTTGCTCCTTTTGGGGCAAATGTCCATGTAATTTTTAACTTGAAAACTCCCTACATTAGATAATGGGATTTAAATAGCTGTGCACTGTAAGTAAGCACTTTATATGAAAGGGTTAAAAATAGTCACAAAATAGAAAAAAGAAAAAATTCAAGCTGAGAAAGATGAATATCTTGGTTGGGATGTCACACGTTTCAAATTATAATTCAAGTTATTATTTCTGGCAACCTTAAAACTGACAGCAGTCAAGCACATTAACACAGCTTTTTGAACTGAATTAAACTGTTTCATTTTGGTTTAAAACTTGCATATACAGGATGACAGATTCTTAAGAACCATTGACAACTGGCAAAATTATAGCAGACCTGAAGAGAAATCAATTCTCTGAGTAGTATCTTCAGGAAGATTAATCAAGAGTGGTTCACTTTATATCATAAAGTTATAATACTAAATTATATTTCATTACTAGGCCCTAGTTATTAGCCCATAGCCAGCATTCATAATTGGCAGAATTATAATACATAAACCGTGAATTGTTCCTTCTGCAATGCAGATCATGTGTCCTACATTGCATGTCACCGTTGACCCTCTCCAGCCTCTGTTTTTCAGAATAGCATTCCAAATTATGTGAATGTATCATTGCGAATAAAATGCGTGAATTTATCACAAGGATAGTATTGGAAAGACCCCTCTGTACTGCCCTCTCCATATGCCAGTGTTTCTGAGAAAGGTCCGTGTTGTTCATTGTAGGTAGCTGGATTTTTTGCCCTCCGGTTCACTTCTAATTTACTGATTTCATTTTTGAGGTGCACAAGCCACATTTAGGCTGATTGCCATCTCATTACCCACTGACAAAGGAAGTAGATACAGCTTTAAAATTACGCAAATTACTGCAATCAGCCGCGGGGGTTTGAAAAGGGCAATTATTGTGTATTCTGCTAATTTCTCTCTGCACATTTCTGTCTGAACTTGTTTTCACTGTCAGATATGCCATAGCTGGCAACACGTGTATGTAGCAAAAATCGACAGGTGCTGGGAAAGAGCGAGAAGCCTGAGATGTGAGCACAACCCCAAAAACGTTTAATGATGTAGTAGAAATAATCTCTGTACCTCTCTTACCTTACTTTAAAAAATATAGTACATTGATGAATTTAAAGTGGACTACAAAATGATGGCTGTTTGGAGAGTTGCTGACTTATCATTAAATGTATTTGTTTGGAGAATTTATTGTTAACTCTCTATTCCATTTTCATGCATGGTCTTGCCATTTCTTAATTTGTATATTGGTTCAATTAATTCACATCAAAATGTATAGAATTTCACCTTTAGATTCTTTGTAGTGTTTTGCGTATCTTTGTCATTTTTATGCGCCAATCCCCTGTGCACTATGGGGTAAACGTGTCAGACAGACGTTTAACCCCTTGTTTGCCTTGGTCTGATGCTGTTCAGTGAGCAACATTGACTAAAGTGATATTCCTAATACATTCGGATTGAACAACATCATTGACTAGAGACAGCTATGGACCAAAGTGCAGCTTCTTGACCCCAATCATGTAATAGCTAGTTTCAGTCAGTCACTCGTAAGCTGTTGCTAATACCACAAGGGTTTGGTTTTATCACATATGGTGTGCCACAAAAAAATGAACTGCCTTCCATTTAAAAATACACTTTTGCCAGTGTTTCAAGTGACTGTGGTGAAAGTCTACTAAGCAACAGGGAGAAGGTAATATGGTTACATGAGTCATCTTCTACCCTGTCTTTAGGAAGTAGCCAATTACATGTGTAACAGCCAGAAACTCCTTTATCTACAGTGAAGGATTTTGGTGACTGAAATGGTGGGAGGTACATTGTAATGGCATGAATTTTTTATTTCGGTGACATTTTCTTGGCATGGCTCAGGTACTTTCAGCCCCTTAGCAGGCAAGGCAGCACAGGGCCATTCTGAGTGATTACGCTCGTCCTGTGGCCAGGTGTTTCTGTCCTGACGAGGTGTAGAAGCTCCAAGCCACAGGTGGTTGGCGAGCCTGAAAATGATGTAACCCAGATGGAACGGCTTCAGCAGTCACCAGATCACAGTCCAGCAGAACACTCATGAGAGATGCTGATGTAATGCCTGTGACCGGGTTGTCGTCCACAGCAAATCACCAAACAATGACATTTCTCATGGAAGGATGCCATTGCACCCTCTTGCTGAAGTCTGGTACTTGTAGAATTTATGCCAAGGTCCACTCAAGCTGTCTGGTCCCCCAGAGCCCTATTAAAACACTTTACATCGATGTTTTCTTTATTTTGGCAAATACCTGTTTGAATATCTTCTATGATGGCGTCTGTGTAACTGTTTATCATGCATATGAATAAGGAACATGCAGCGATAAAATCCATGAGGCATTGTGACTTCAGCCAGTAGTAACAGCATGAAGCTCTGTTTGTGTCCTCCCCTGCAGTTGGAAAACAGTTGCAATTTATTTCGCGGCCAGCAGATTGTCATCAGAAACTCTGGCCCACATGTAATTGAAGTCTGCTTGTATGTTTTGTTTTGATGCTGAAGCAGGAATCGGTATCCAGGCAGATCTCATCAGGCTATTTGCAGGGATATTCCTCCTCTATCCTGAAACTTACAAGATGCAAAATGCATTCGAAAGCCATTGCACAAATTCCTGCACTTATATATATTTATGTTGACTCATATCCCTAATCTTAAAGTATGGCATTGATCCATTTCTGGAGCTTAATCATAATCTCAGGTCAAATTATTTTCATTCTAATCATTTTTTAAAATAGAAGACATCTAGAATTTTACAGGCAGGAGTAGGAGAAAGTAGCAAGCAGAAGGAAAGAGGTTAATGTGAGGACCTGGGAAGGAGACGGGGAGAGATTAACACGAGGACCTGAGAAGGGGAGGGATTAACATGAGGACCTGGGAAGGAGACGGGGAGAGATTAACACGAGGACATGAGAAAGGGAGGGATTAACATGAGGACCTGGGAAGGAGACGGGGAGAGATTAACACGTGGACATGAGAAAGGGAGGGATTAACATGAGGACCTGGGAAGGAGACGGGGAGAGATTAACACGTGGACCTGAGAAGGGGAGGGATTAACATGAGGACCTGGGAAGGAGACAGGGAGAGATTAATACGAGGACCTGAGGAGGGGAGGGATTAACATGAGGACCTGGGAAGGAGACGGGGAGAGATTAACACGAGGACATGAGAAAGGGAGGGATTAACATGAGGACCTGGGAAGGAGACAGGGAGAGATTAACACGAGGACCTGAGAAAGGGAGGGATTAACATGAGGACCTTGGAATTAAACGGGGAGGGATTAACGTCAGGACCTGGGAAGGAGAAGGTTCTTCATCACAACACAGTGGTCCCTCTACACATTGGATGTCTTCAGCACTCTAGCTTCTTCATCGAAGGGCAACATGGGACTGGACAGTGGCTGTCTTCTAAGAGCCACTGGAGATGTTTACTTCTGATCATCTACTGTCTCACACTGGACAGAAATGACTTATTTCTGTTTCCTTTTTGGTTCATGTCAGCAAAAACTCCTTTTATGTTATGTGTACGTAGCACATTGGAAACCCGTTGGAAGACAATCAGAGGAAAACCCTTGAATCAGCTTCCTTAATTCTTCAAAGCTTTTTTTGTTGGTTTTTTTGAACAATGGTCCTATGCCAGTGGAAAAGATGATTTCCTTTACCCCAGTGTGATGTTCAGTCAGCACTAATGCGATCTAATGAGTAGCTCAGTAAATTCTGCTGTAAAATGTTTGTGCAACTAAGTTTTTCATCAAACTCTACAATATATTTGCTTTCCACAGGAAGGCTTCCAGTTGGCTGTGGACAAGTGCAGGTGTGATATATTGTGATTACATTTTTGAAAGTGATTAATTAAGATTTGAATTTTTATGCTATCACTACTGGAAACTTGAATATTTTAAAGTTGATAATTTGTGAAAGAAATTTTGAAGGATGGATGGATGGATGGATGGATGGATGGGTTCACCTACTGCATGAATATTTGATTGTTCCTGCTGTATATTAGTGGAAACATAGAACCTCCTCTGCCATCTTGATGAGTAGATTGTTTTTACTTCCTCTCTTCGTCAAAATATTCGTAGTTTGCTGGTTGAGCTCCTACTTTAGTGACTGCTGTGTTCATTTAGGAGCTCTCAGATTCGTCTCATGTGGCAGACATTAAATGCCCCGCTTTGGGTGTCTGAGACACAGGAGCGTGCAGTGTCACTGTCCTTATAGTAATGCAGCCATCATCCCCAGGTTTAATCTGAGTCACCTTTTCAAGGTGACCTCTCATTCAGAGGCATCCAAAAATGTTGGCATGAAAGAAAACAATTAATAGTCATTGATGATACTAGGCTATGAATTCAGATTCTGCCAAATAGTTTAAATCGTTCATGGAAATATTTAAAATGTGTGTATGGATGTTTGTATTATTCATTGTCTTTTAATGTTACCCTGCAGTTTTTTCTGTAATGTAACTCTTCACTGTGTCATCTGTAGATTGGATTTAGCTGCGTTAATGTTTAATGCAAGCACTAGAGAATCACAATTAAGGTCCAAGTCATGAACTACAAGGACAACTGAAAGACAACATCAGGGATCCTCACAGACACACTGCACATGTTCACTCGCCCACTGAAACACCGTCAGGGACTTGAGTCAATGGCATGAACCCGGTGACAAATCTGTGTGTCAGTAAATAGTGCATCCCAGAAGCTACCAAGTAAATGAATAATTTAATCTGAAGAATATTTCCTCTAGCCCCCCAACCCTGCTCATAAAATCTGCTTCCAGTTTGATTCTGTTATTCAATCCCTTTGGTGTTTGCAATCACGTGCGGCATGGCGGCATCCTGAAGCTGAAACCTGGAGTATTCAGTGTGTCTGAGCTTCAGCACAATGACTAAACAGCAGTGAAATCAAGGCCTTATGTTTTAGATTAGCCTTCTCTGGAAGATGGAAATAGACTGACTTTATTAGTTTTCTCTTCATTTAAAATCTAAAAATGACTTTAATTTCTTCCTTGATTGATTTTACCTTTGGTTGCTGCAGGCCAACATTTAACATATTAGACTCATATTAAACATAATCATATATAAAATAAAAATAGGCATTGCTCTCTAGGTAGAGAATATCTGACAAAAGGAATTTTTATCTATAAACTGATTACTGACTTACTGGTTCACTCATAAATCTAATTACTAATTTAATGCAGTGAACCTGCCAATACACTATTATTTACACATTTTGTCACTTGTAGAATTTTCATTGCACAGTTCAACCATCCAAATCTTATCAATGAAGTGAAGTCTCATTACTACACCAGCCTGCATACTCATACACCTCGTCAATCGTATTTCTTTGCTGGCTAAATCCATAGTGGCATCACTCTCACCTTGTCCAACGGGATGAAGGCAGTGCCTTAACTGCCAGGGCATGCAGAATGGCACAGTTTAGACATTGGCATTGGCCTGAGCCCTTAATCTCCAGACAGACTCTACCAGCTCGTTGGTGAGGGGAGGCCCTTGGTTGCTCATATGTACAAAACAATCAACATGCCCTTGCTCTGCAGATGGGAAAGACCTCCACCTACTACCCGATCTCACAGGTTGCTCGAATTTACAAGAAGCAGAGGAGTGGCAGAACTGGAAAACTATAGAGCAACATGCACTTGACAAGGTTAGCTCATGGTAAGATGTTCAAGGCTTAGAGATCTTACTCAGGGCCATTTCTAGGCATTTAAAGAGACATGTTCAACATTTTCTTGGACACAAGAGCAATATCAAGTTTATACTGATGAATGAATTGGCTCTGGATAATCAAATCCAACTCAATATGCATTTGGCATTTGTTTTTTCTGTGGAATATCTCAAATTGTCAGGTTGTTCTTCGTCTGATGGATATTTCCTCATTATTTCATGTGACCAGTCAGACGGTCAGGCATAAACAGGATAAAAAGCACAGGCAACTTCCTGTTGACTGCATTATGCCGTAACTCTGTGAAAGCCTTGGAGGTGACATAAAAACAATATGCAGCCATTCCAAATTAACACTGCCTTATTATTTTAGGACTTGCCTACTGTAGAATTACATTTGGAGTCTCGGATTCAAGAGATCTTCATATCGTCTGCTGGCCTAAGTGCCCTCCCTCAACTTCAGCTGTCCTGTCT
>JAACJT020000897.1:0-17300 GCA_009936485.2 Gymnarchus niloticus | reverse complement strand
ATGATTCTTCATGCTCCCTGAACCAATCTTTCACAATTTGAGCCTGAAGAATCTTGGTATTTTTGTCCTCGAATACATCCGTGCTGTCAGGGAAGAAAAAAATCCATCGATGGGATAACCTGGTCATTCAGTAGATTCGGGTACTCAGCTGATTTAATTTTATTGCTGCATAACTTTGCTAAGCCTAGACCAGACTGTTGGCTCTTAAGTACTGCATTTGCTTATTTAAATTGAAATGGTGACATTTTTTTTGGCCAGGTAGTGTGTATGAGCAGACTTTACAGTTATTGTGTCACTGGTGAATAGCAAACAACGAGATTACAGATATAGCTTTTGATATGTATATATCTTTAGAAAGTCCAGATCTTTGTGCCTTAGCAGTAAATCTCCTTTAGTAATCAATGTTTTGTAAATTTCAATTATTTTCTGGACCATAGTTCTTCCAAATCCTGGCATAAACAGGAAGCTTCAAACATGGAATGCAGGGTGCAACATTACATTCAGCAGGGTGCATTTCTAAATTAAATGAGAAAATCCAGAAGAATCACAAAGCACTTACAGCAGGTACTAATCTGGTTTGCTTCTTCTCATCTGTAATGATTGGTACAAAACACGCTATGGGATAGTGAAAATATTGATAGACGCACGACCAAGTGAGAACCAGGCCTTTGTGATTCCCCTGTTGAGACTGCTATTCCAGAAAGGTTTGATAGCCTTCAGGATTTATAAGTATTGATGTTGTCTCATCTTGAAAGGAAGTTATAGAAGGATAAGTATTGATGCTTTTACCTATGTCAATTGCTGATGCACTAAATGTATTACATGCTTGCCATTTTGGCCATGAACTTAGTTCAAGACCATAAGCTTTCTCGATAAAAAATAATTATAACTGCAGCCTGGGCCTATGACCTTCCCTGTGGCAATCTCCTGCTGTATGACCTGACACAGCATATATATTGCCTTCATTACTGGGCAAATAAATATAAATAGCCAGAAATAACTTATTTTACAAGCATAAATTATCAAGCATGTTATATAGCATCAGATAGCACACAATACAGTACAAGGTACACTGAAAAACTGCATATTCCTGTTTCCTTTGTAACGCATAGCAAAGTAAAAACAAAAATTATAGAAAGGTATATAATTTCTGCTGACAGGAAGAAAATACAAAACAATGTTTAAGAGAAACACAAATGTTGGGCACCAGTCACATTGTGGACAAACAGGATTTGTTGTATGCATGTCTTGAAGGACTGCATTGGGAACATATACATCGTGGGGTAGTTTGTACAACACCAGTAATAGTTGAAGGGAATCATTGCAATACAAAAGGGTAAATTAATTTCCGAAACTTAAGGGGATTATTGCTTTGTACTTCCATTTAGAAGCATGTTCCTCAGAGGAGAAAATCAAGCCCCAATTTAATCAAGTACAACTGAAACAAACACCTAAAGCGAAGTGAATTACCATTATTTCTCCTTCTTGGCCTGCGATATTGGTGCACTCCCGCATCAAATGTGATTCAGCAAGCAGTATGCCACTGCAGTATTCTCAAGTAATGCAAGTCATTGTCTCAGGGTATGGAAGGCTGATGGCTTTGTGTGAGAGAAGAAAGTGCTGCTAAATATTTATCAATCCTTTTTAGGACAAAGAAAACTGATGCTAATTTATATAGTTATTTAACTGTCTTGTGTACTTCCATCACAACTGATTCACACAACAGTGATTCCCTCAGCAGATATATAGGCTAGGAATGGTTACATTTTTAGGTAGACGCATTTAATCAATGAGTCACTTCACACCCTTTCAGGTAAGTGCTTTTTTCAAGATAAAGATGTTAAGAGATAAAATACACAGAATAAAAAAAAGTAATTGGAGAAAAATGGTATTTTCTGCACAAGACACCAGAGTCTTTGAAAATGTGCACACATGGGTTCAATATGATGTGCTTGACTGGAGAAACAACCTGATTGTAACATTAGAAGGGGTATCACTACAGCTCAAGTGAGCATGAAAGCCCAGCTCTTTACATGACTGTAGTGAAGACCAAGAAACTTTCTTTGACTTTGCATTTGTTTCCATGGTTCATTAAGTTAAACTAGCCCTAACAAAACAACCCAGTGTGAAGGTCACTCTGGAGATGCTCAAGTCCAAGTCAGAACTTGCCATGGTGAAGCTTTCAAACTATCTGCAAAAGCAAGTAAAAACCAAAAGCAAACACACTGCAAAAGAAATAGCATACTTTGGATGGACACCCCACTGACATGTAGCCCAAGGCTACTGGCTTGCTGGTTACTTCAATAATTGGCTTCTCAAGGTGCTAAGAACTGGTGGAGAGAAACAACTGTTGTCTTGCCAAGAGGGGTTTTCTGGTGAGGCCTACCACAGAACACATGACTTCACTACATTACAAGGGATTGTGGCAGAGCACAGTTATGACTTGAGCTAAACTCTCCATCTTATTTTGCCGAACATTACTAAGTGGTCTTTAATACAACCAGACACTTCACCAGCTACCCAGAATTTCAGTGTGAAAAGTGAAAATCTCATCTGCGAAGCACAAGTCTTTCATGTAGCTTCTCTTAAAATAGATTTATTTGCTTTTTATGAGTACTATCCTTCTCACTCTATCCTTGAAATTACCCTGCAGTAGCATCACAAGGAACTTCACAGTTACAGCAGTAAAAAAAAAAAAAAAATCACAATTTTAATTTCTTTTTAGTGTTTTGTACATCATGTTGAAATTGCAATAGAAAAAATATTTTGCTATTGAAAATTCAGATTAATTGAAGTTTAATAGAACTGCCCTATGACCCAATTTGGCGTTACCTAATCTAGTGTTTTTGACTGCAGGAGAAAATCCACATAAACACAGGGAAAATATACAAAACCAAACATGTACAGAGCTTGGATCAAGACTCAAACCCCCATCCCTGGAGGTGTGAGTCTGTGATGATACCCAGTATGCCACCACGTGTCCACTAAGCCAAAGCTCCCACAGGTGGGCAATACTTAGCAAGTAATTTACTGATTGTTCACAATAACCACCATGTCTACCTTCAGCCTGTATCTGTTTCCTTTTCCCTAACCCTTAGTGTTAGAGTAATCTATCAAGCAGAGAACAGTACCTTATAATTCCATGGCTCTCCAGAAGGATTCCTGTCGATGTCAGGCTCTAGAGACAGTTGCCAGATCTTTTGATGCCCACAATGCGCTGTCCAAGACTCTGAGTGCTACAGCCACTAAAAAAAGCTTCCCTTTCCTTTTTATTACATCACACATTGCTGAACTGGCATTTACCAGTTCTTATTGCACACCAACTTTTATTTGTTTGTTTTACTGACTGCACACAAGTTTTCCATTTTCTCCCCAGAGTTCCTCTGAGGACAAATCTTAGTCACAGCACCACTCGCGCATATATTTTCGTATGTACTTTTTCTCACGGGGCACATTTTTGTGTCAAAATAAATGTAATATGACTGAAGTTAATTTGTACTTCTCTGAGAATGTAAATTCTAGGAAGGTAATTGTGGAAATGGGGCATGTTTTACATAGATTACAACATACTTTACGCATTTCTACAGATAATCTTATACACTCCACTCCTGCGAGTGTACACAATGCATAAAGAATATTTCCTAATATGTGACAAAAGCACCTCCTCATGCCTGTTCACAGCAGCTTTTATTAAAAGCATATTTCATTTTAAACAGGTCTGTTGTTTTCATAAAATGCCGGGTTCTACAAATCCACAATTGCAATTATGAGTGAGTTATTAACAGACTCACAATATTAAATTGTGGAAAATGTTTGTAAATAAACAAAATGTTGCAGTTACTGAGTTTTAAAATGTAATTCAGTTTGCTAACAACATTCTTACAAGTATTTGTAGTGTATGTAACATACCTACATGAAGTGAATTGGTGTAACATACCTAATTTTTATGAGTCTCTTTATGATGCTTGGTGTGTCTTAGCTGTTAACAAATCACAGTATTGCCCCCTTATGTTGTACTTCATTAACAAACGTGGATGACAGTGTTTAACTATCACACATTTAATACTCATGTCATTTACTTAAAAAAATCTAAGAATAATCAATTACTATATAAACAGTCAGAAGATATCTGTCAGGCCCACATCAAGCCAGCCTTCATATTAGCCCCAGTTCCCTTATTAGGTATTGAGTCTTCAGTCATTACTGAGCGTTATCTGTTTGATAGCTAGAATACCTTTGTATGATCATTGCTATTTCTTGGACTTTGCCTTCTGTCCATTGTTCTTGGTTTGGATTGCTGTGTGGATTTGCTTATTCTGGATTTTGACGATTTTTGCCCATGGCTGCAACTATGGCTTTGGATACCGTTTTGGATTCTGGGAATCTCATAGACTCTTGACCCTGCCTGTTTTTTTAACCATGAATAAAGAACCTGGCTCTGCATTGGATCCAGACAGTATGATCATTACAATGCCATATTTGTTTGGCTTTTAACTACCACTTTTAGAAGCCCTTGATCATGACAATGCAACTTGAGACGCCAATTCCTCTTTGAAAGGAAGTCAGTGTCATCGGCATGTGGAGCTGAAAGTCAATTTTTGTAAAGAGTAGTTAACGCAAACCACGGGTACTCAAAAAACTGGACATATGAATTTTTGCTGAAATAAAAAAAATGTTGTGATGTCAGATCTGAATAAAGCCAAAATCAATATTGAGGAAAGCGACCTTCTGCCCTTGTAAATTTTTTGTGCACAGTATTCTCCAGAACCATTGCGTTGCTGTAATTGGACTAAGTAAAAGTCTCCCAGACAGTGAAGTACATTTTACAGAATAATGCAACACATTTCCAGGACAGTGCTGCCTCAGAATATATAGGTTGTTGCCACTTAGACTCTGAGTTTACAGAAATCAAACCTGATTATCAGAAGATGCTGCTCAACCTCCAAGTGCCTCATTAATATCATTACTCTCCATAAGTCATTTTCTGTATCTCCTAGACCTTCTTCCTGCCACCTTCCTGCTCTTGACTGCTCTCACTTCGCTTGGCATAACCTCTGTTTGTCAATAGAGAACAACTGAAGAGCAAGATAGGAACAGTCGTCAAAGTCATTATCAGAATACGCTGCACGTCATTTTGTTGTATCACATTTTATATACACTTCATTTTCATATTATGGCATCACAATCTGACACCCTTTAACTTCTGCAAGGTTTACAGTGTTACACATCGTGCAGTATTACTGAGTATTATTTACCAAAGTAGTTGTTTCAAGCTGATAATAAATGGTTATCTAATGTATCCACTGCACAATGAAATGGAATTCTGCTCTAAATAACAATTTGTGAAGCCTGTCATATAAAGGTTTTGTTTTGCCATTATCGATATACAGTGAGTCGTTTTTAATGAATGACACACAAAATAATTCCACTCACAGAAGCTAAAAAGAACCATTTATGGCTATCTAATTTGAAAGATGAGTTGAAATATGCAGAAATACAACTTCTGTGTACTGCACAATAGATAATCCCTAAATTAAATCATGTTCCATCCTATGAAAGTACTGTCCTGTAATTTAATTGGTCTATTAAAAACTACAAAAAACAAGACATGCTGGTATGTATTTCCTTAGATCAATATAGCAACAAAGCACTGACTTCCTTATTACATAATTTTTTATTAGACTAAATAGTTAAATAGTACAGGCATGCATTTTGGTGACTTTGATTAAATGAAATTGAATTATGCATATTTTAATATATTCTTTTAAATCTACTAACAAAAATGAATAATTTCATTTTAGCCACACAGATAAAGTTGTAAGTTCTGCAGTTGACTATTAAAGAAAAATCAACAGAAAAAATTAAAGAAAATATGGAGTTTCAGATGAACAAGATTAACACTGCTAGGAATGAATGGGGACGGGGTCAAGCGTTTTATTATTCTGGTGTAAATGCAAATAAAAATTACAAATTGGCATAGTAATGCAAACATTCAAAAATAGTCAGAAATCATTTATAACAAACAAACAAACAAACAAACAAACAATCATTTTGATCTATATGTATTGCTACACCAACAGAATCAGATTACTGAAGTGGTACTTTTGAAAATATTGGTTTCAAATCTGAGGAGTTTTGTTTTTCAAAAGCTGAATTAAACCATTCTGTTTTCCAAGGAGAACAGCAAATAGTAACATAACAGAGAACGTGTAAGCATATAGGTGTGGAGCCACTTGTTTTCACAGTAAGAAATATCAATCCTGTAACACTACACCACGTTTATATAGATTTATCTGCAGGTTTAGAAATGGGAGAAGAAAAAAAGTACTGCAATATGGATAAAATCCAACACTCCCTCGCCTACATCCTACTTGAAATCGATTCACCTCCTTTAACTTGAGTAAAACTTGGCTTACCTTGACAAAGCACACATGTATTACATGCACAGGTAAAATGACAGCTTCCCTTTGAGCTGCAGCTTACAAAAGCACAACCATGCAGCAATCCAAGTAAGGTGGTATAAGTGGCCTTCACTTCACAGGACTCAATGGGCTAAAGACAGTTTCCTCTAGGGAATTATTGTCAAGAAGAGAGCGACAATAACTTTAGATTTCCAGGAAAATCTCTACTGTATTTCACAATGCGTATAGGCAATTTAATTTTTTATTTAAACGGAAATATTTTTTGCCTCGTAATGAAGAAAAAAAGTATTTATACGGCTTCTTCAGCGTAAAATAACAAAACAAAAGAGCAGAGAAGAAATTCCGACATTTAGCCATCTTTCAACAATCTACAATTATGCACTGTGCTTATACATTTTCATATTCATAATTCTTCATGTCAAACATATTTATAATGCATGTGATGCAAGCCGTGGTGTTGAAGATATTATGTATATACTATCAGTAGCAGTTTGATTCAGTTTAACTACCAGTCACTTTGTTCTTACCCAACATCCAGATTGTTATTAGGGTGATTCTGTAAATAACATTTTTACCTTGCTATAATACTCATACATCAAGACATAGTAAAAAATTAATTTTAGAATTTACAAACTGTAGAGATTCCCATTTAAAATGTACTGTCATCATAATACAGACCAAAAAAAAAAAAATAGAATTTTTGTAAATTTAAAAATCTGATAACCGACTTAATGGAGAAATAACTGAAGGTCCACTGCATGGTTGGTAAGATGCTTCTAATATAACAAAGGACAGATTTGAATGCTGGATCTTTTTTTCAAAAGATGTGAGATAAGTAAATGTGGCTTGACACTGAAAGTTGGATTTTGCTATTTTATTTTACGTCATAGCCCATCTTCCAACCACTTACCCCTGACAGTGTGACACTGAGGCTGAAGCCTATCCCAGTAAACACGGTCCAAGGGACACTATGGACAGGATGCCAGTCTATCATAAAGCACACCCGTTCTCCTCACTGCATGTTTTTCAATTGCTAGGAAGAAATGCACACATCATGGGGAAAGCGTACTCGTTTCACTCACACAAAGGACAGGCAAGATTCAAACCCTCAACCCAGCAGGTGTGAGACAACAAAGCTACTTGCAGAACCATAAAGCCTTCATTAAAACATAGATTAAGTAAGGGTACAAGTCTTGAAACAATTTCAAGCTCCCAACAAACAGTGCAGAAAAGTAATTATTCGGCATAAAAATCTACTGCTATCAATGCCCCTAAACCTTCACAATGAATTTTAATAATTGTATTGAGAAAAAATACACATTAATCAGAGTTGCACTGATAGAATCCCCAAAATACCTTAACACAAGTTTCAATGTAATTTTTAAAAAAGGCTGAAGTACAGGGAACCAGTTGATGGCATGCTCTGAATCCAGGGTCTGATGTCACCATCATAGCAGGCTCATGCAGGCTTCTTGAGCTTTATGACATGATAATGAAATGTGGTTTTGTGCATCCCCAGCACCATTGTTAAGAAATTCTCTATTTTTACAAACCAGCCATGGCACCAGATCAGCTCTGCCCTGAGGGTGCTTGTAGTATGGAGAGAGACGGTGTAAAAGTGTAGTGAAAACTCACCCCAGCTCTGGATAACAGTTTCCCAAGTCATTTGTAAATAGACAAGTTTTCGAAGCCCCTTGTAAATTGGCCCAAGCCCTAACCCTAACCCTTGTAAATAAACAGTTTGGGAGTCTACTAGTTAATCATCACATCATCACCACATACAACCAGTAGTGTGTAATGAGAGCAATCAACTTTGATGTTAAATAGTGAATCTCCCTTAGCTTATTTTGTATGTAGAAGTTGCTGAGGGTAATAGTTTAAATATAGAGATTCTGTATTGGAATTGGGTTCCACAATTGAACTTTTTTTTTAAAAAAAATGCATTTATTTATATAGCTGCTATATTGTGCTGTTGACTAAACAAATTCTTACTCTGAGTACTTCCCCCCCTTTGGGAAATTCTATTGTTCTTCCCTAAAAGGAGAGATTTTTCAACTCTGTCAAAATCACTAACTGTCTAAGCTGTTTTAATTCAAAGTACGACAAAACTTCCAATGATGGGTAATGAAATATTTATAGCGTCAGGTACTCATAATTTATGTTTTCTTATATCTTAAAAGATAAATGCTAAGAGATGAAAGATGTACTTATGGCTTGTTGCAATGTTGTAAACTGTTTTTTAACCTTTCTTCTTTTACATAATGCTGTCAGGCTAAAAGCAAACGCATAATTTAGGTTATGTAAAACAAATCACAGACTAATGATTGCTGATTAAATTCAGAAGCAGTCTCTGCACACCCACACTAGCATAGCATTTAAGCTAAACATTTTATCAATTATTTTTATGACTATCTCGTGTATGATATCTTCATTGTAGAGCATGCATTTTTCTCATGTTCTAGGGAGGATACACACCTATAAACTTCATTGTCTTGGCAGCTTATGGACTAAAAACAAATAATCATAAATGCAGGCATCTGCTCTATTTTATTAACATATGCTTCAGCATTAAGTCACAGCCCTTTACTGTATTCTTATTTATACATAGCATACAGATACACATCCATCATCTCATTATATCATTTTTAGAAGACATTTTAGATTATATTTCATAATAACTCATTGATAAACATTATAAATATGGTCAAAGAAAGGACTGGTATTGTGTTTTCCTTCACATAGCTTCTGGTATTGAATAGCACTATTACTTACATTTCCAATCTCACTACCATCTTAGTACAAATCAAAAAGTAACTGCAATTTCATTCATATTGTAACACAGGCAGTGTACACAGAAATGGTGTATTGTGTTTCTTTCACATTACTTTGGGAGAACATGAAGTATATTAATACCACTACCTCCTTGCACCAAATTCATGGATTTCTTTCCCATCTTCGTATGTTCAAGGTCCCATTCTACGCAAAGGTGCCTGACCAGTGTCAATGGCAGGATTTCAGAGGAGGAAAATGGAGGACCAGAATGATGATGCACTATATATTTTTCAGGCGATAAAGTGAAGTTAATCATTAATGGTTTATAAATTTAAATAGCATTGTTTTATCTGACAGAGGTACTGTGGCAAATGTATGATTTTATACAGAATTCTTACACAGTCTGTGTATTTGATCAAAGATTTTTTTAACCACAGTCATTCATATTTCATATACATATTCATCTTTTATCTGTTTTTGTCAATCATATGATGCTACGATGTATTGACAAGTAAAATATGAATGAATCTCATAACATTGACAAAAACAAATTCTCTACACTTGCCAGCTAACATTCAACATGCCATTTATAAAAATACAAGCACAGTCCTTTTACATGACTAATATGGAAATAATGCAGTACAGAGCTGTCACAGAGTAATGTGCTTTGAAATTTATTGCTTATTGTAATAAGAAGCTGGTTCATTCTTCAAAATTTCTGCAAACTGAGTTTGTTAGGTAATATTAACATAGCAAAAAAAAAATTATTAGATAGCAAAAAAAAAATTGGCCAGGTACTTAGATATTTCCTCTGGTATTTGAATGTTTACAATTACCCTACTTTTAAATATCCTTTGCAGCATATCTTTGGGTAAAGTAGCCAAGTGTGAACATGAAATATGTGCCAAGTTCAGATAAATCAGTGCTTGGCTTGTATCTGAATGGGACCAAAAACTCAGGGTGTTTAACAATCTTCATGCCCTACTAATTCCTTGTACGTGCACCTCGCAGTCCTCTGTTAACAGTTTTGGTGGTTAAGCTGTAAAGCGGAAGTACCGTACACACACTCCTACATATATAAGGTGGCTAAATGAGAGCGATCCATGCAGCCATCTCTCGTGACGAGTCAGAAATCACAGCAGGGCTAAACTGAAGGCTTACTGATTGTGCAAAGGGATGGTAATGGCCCAAAATGAATGTTCAGCTTGACAATTAATGTTTATGCACACCCCATTGAATTCTAAGCTCAAGAAAGTGCTCCTTCATTAAAAAAAAAAAAAAAACAGCTAGAGCAAAAGAAAAAATACACGTTCAACCCCGATCAGGATTTGACACAATTCTGCCATTATTATTCATGTTAAGATGTTTCTCAGTGCAATAGAGCAGAAAAATACAATAATTAAAAGAAATTTGTTAAAGATGTATTACCTCACTGGATGGCATTTGTGACTGAGTGAGTCACATTGATGCCTCACACCCGCTGGATTAGGGGTTCGAACTCTGCATCCATTCTCTGCTGAGGAGTTGGCATATGCTGCCCATGTTCTCATCCAGAAATATGCAGTTAGACAAAACAGCATCTGTAAATTGTCTATAGCGTGTTACTGTGGACATATGTGGCCTGTGATTCATTGCCTTGCTTTGTGTCCTGTGTCTCCTGGTATAGCCTTTACTCCCCATGACCTTGTATTGGAAAAGTGACTGGGAGAAGTGATTGGCATGAATTTAAGGCATACATTTTTATGGTTTTATTACAATTTATTTTGCTTAAAATAAATTTATATTTGCAAACCCACTGTAACATCTGATTCTAGTACACTTTTATATAAATAAATATTAAGAATTAATTGATGTCTACCACTTTAATGAAGTGAAGTACTTACATCTGATCTGTGGAAAACACAGTTTAATGGAAACCGGCTTTGATATTAGAACTTTGCATGTTCAATGTGGTGCTGATAATGACCTTTTAAATGACAACGTGAAGGGGCACAATGACCCTGTACTTTATAAGTGATTAAGGGAGATGGCTGAAGGATATATGTATTTAAATAGAAGCAGTGTAACCCCAACACAATTTACACCAAATTGCATATTATTGATATTTAAGAGTAATGTTTCTTTGGGGGGGTCAAAATCCAGTACTTTACTAAAGTTACACAACCATTTTCTGAAATTATTGAAATTGTGGCAATTAGAGATAAACAACACTGACAAAATATTGTTGTTTTAATTCCCCATTAAATTTCCAAAAAATGTAGTCAAATGAAAGCATTAATGTTTCAGTTTTGTTCCTGGTTTAACTGTTAATTGGTGCTAATTCAAGCTGTTCTTGTGATAAACACATTTAAACAGGAACGATAGTAGGATACATTGCGATATCGTGTTCACAGAACGTCAAAGCTAATGCCAATGCTCAAAACATTGCCAGTTGGTCATTTTAAATTTTAATGTCTCATTTTATTCTCACAAGGTTAATTGTGCTAATTGTTATTTAAAAGCCTCCTTGCTTGCAAATCCCCCAAGATGCTGGTTAAGAAAAACATGATTATGTAACTGAAAGACACAGGCAAGGATTTTGCCTTATGCTAGTGGGTGTATTGATCACAGTTATTTTCATAATTGTGTAGAATTTGCTGTGGGTAACCGAATAAATAGGATTGTGTATTGCTCCTTCCAAAACATCAACAAAGCACTATTTTCACTCTGATGCCTAATGGATGCTTTGAGTGCTGAAATTTGGTTCTATTTTCAAAGATTATCTAGGTAGCTAGGGTGTCTATTTCATGTTTTAAATACACAATATAAACATATTGGGTTTATTTCCTATACACATTTGTTAGCTTTAGGAACTGAATGTACTTCAAACATTAATGCTCATTAAATTCCTAATGTCCGTGAAACCATTTGGATGGCGGAGTGAGGCAGGGTGTCCTCTGCCTTGTGCCCCGATTAGGACCCTGTATTGACTAAGTGCTTATGAAATATGGATGGATGGATGTTTTCTACATAATTAGGCCTAGACGGAGTCTTCTCTATAAAGAAATAATTCTTAAATTGTTTTGCAGTTTGTCAGCATTTTCCAGCTAAAGTTTTAAATAAAATTATTTAATTGTCTATCAGTGTAAACTGCACGTTTGTTTTATTTACTCTGAGGCATATACTACCACCATTTTCATGACAATTTGTATTGAGTCTACTCACAAACTTCTTCACACTTAATAGGTTTAACAGGCATATTAAAAGCTGCCCTCACACGTTTATATTACAATTATTACACCATGTCAATTTTTGACACCAGTTGTTAGCATCTTCAACAAATGTTTTCTTACATCCCTTTATTGCTGGTGTCACCTGAATAGCTTCATATATAGCAAGATGAAATCCATCTTGGGCAACATAGCAACTCTGGATATTACAACCAGGAGGGGACCAAATTCAAGCTGCTACTCAATGATAGTTGTACCAAAAACAGTTGACTTTATGAAGTTTTTTGACTTTCTATTTCCTGATATTAGGCTTAAGCATAATATACAACACCTGTGTAATTAGGAACAATTACAGTTTTTTTTTTTGTGCGTTTTTCTTCATTTGCAGGCAAAGTTTATCGTGGCAAAGTTATAGATCTTAGAATTTGACGAGATTTTTCAGCAATGAAATGAGAAGAGTGACGAGCATCCAACTGAAAAGGGGCTGTGGTGTACAGGTGATTTCAGCAACTGGTTAATACATCATTGTTGCATTGCTCCCTGCACACATCTGACAGTTGCAGCATGGTGGCGTGTGCCAGCAATCAGGATTATGATAAATGAAACTTCACACAGCTGGAGAGCAAAGTGTGGCAGCAGACACGATGAGATGTTAATTAGCACCAATAGCTCTCAAGTACGTTCTTGACACATCTAGGATTTATCACTGCCCTCGCCCTGGTTTATCCGAATATTACTGGGAGCTAATGCAAAATGTAAAGCCTGTCTGGCGCCTACACACAGCTCAGCTTTGGAACAGAAGCTTGTTTTAGAGCAACATTAACGAGTGCATGCCTTCCATACTTATTACTTCATACATCAAATAAAAGGTTTTCCAGTTTGGTAGAATGCCCTTTTCTAAAAGTGTTTGCATTTTTACAAGACTGTGTGCCTCTTCATTTTGTTTGAGTGAGTCCAGACTTCAGCATAAGACTGAATCGAAGTGTGCACTCTAATATGATGGTGAGACTGCAGTCATCTCTGAGAGGAAGGCAGCTTCCTCCTTTTTGGCTCTGAAAAACCACAAGGAGGTGGCAGGTGGTGTGTTTGGGTTCTGGGACTGAGGATGAGGTACTGCACTAAGAGTCTGAATGATGCCTTTCAGATAGCTATAGTACCATAACATTAGTTCTTCACATTCAAGTTTTAAAGGGAGAGTGAACAATAGCAGTACAATGCAGGCCTCTAACGCACGTGCCACTTGCCTTCAGGACTACAGGTCTAGACTGAAAACCCAGGCATAATCATATCAAGGTTTTGCAGTATTTGACATTTCATACATCTGAATCAGACTTTTACTACTCACAGTCTTGAACCAGTAAGTTCAAAAATCAGTTTGAATCTGATAAACGATAAATAATGCTACCTGAGATAACACATGTATGACTTTAATGATTTCAGAATGTAATGGTATGTGAGGTAGGTCAGTGCTAGCTCTGTAACTGAGAGCAATGATCCTGCACAAAGCCCAGCAAGATGACACAAATGGCATCAGTGAAGTCACCACTGAATCATGCTCAATTGTTTACAGCCCACTCTGTTTAACAACCCAGGTAATTATTTGCCAAAGCCAAACACCACGTAGCTAGCCATGTCAGTATAATTCACCCCAAACAGATTTACAAAGCAATAGAACTCTCTTTGAGCATCACGTCAGTGAACCCTTTTCAGCAAAACACTCACATGACCAAAAACTGACTGTAGACTGTAACGAATAATCATTACGTTCCGAGTAGTGTGGAAATACCATTTTTTTTTTAAATCATTTGTTCATTTCAGCTTGAAACCATTTGTCCATTAGAATGAAAAAATACCTCCTTGAATATGGACAAAATTGAAGAAGGTGGAATAAGTCAGGAGTTCTTGTGGGTTAGGGGTTAGGTGAAGCTTAAGCAGAGAGGCGAAGACATTGCAGATTTGGTCTGGAAGGTTTAGTTCCATTCAGCTGATCCTGATAGGGATGAAAATTCTCATACTGGTTTATACCTTCTAAAAAAAAAAAAACAAGAGGCCCTACTTAAGTACAAACTGAGGTCAAATCAGTCACATGACTCAGTTTTCAATTTAAGTTCACATTCAAGTTTAGGCTTAAATCAGAATTTCCTGGAAGGTTATAATGCCAAAAAACCAGCTTTGTTATATGATACACATCATTTACCTATGGAATTTATGGCACAGCAAGTTGTGTACGTATTAGACAAGCCGTTGTAAATGATTACAGCTTCATCTCATGCAATTGTGTCCCCATAACAGCTATACGGCTTCTAACCAATGTATGAATACCTGAAACCAAATAAAAATAATAATTAAATGACCAATATATAATACAATTCCTCCAGATTGTGGTTCTGAATATATTCATAAAACTATCTTTACCAAGTATATAGCAGACATCACTTATTATACGTATAAATGACAAAAAGAACATCTAAGTTCTAATTTCTGTGAATTCTCTGTCAACAGCTTCTGTGTCTGTCACTGCAGTCACCATTTTGGATTTTAATAATCCCCCTTTCTTTTATGCATGTTTAACAGCCTATATGAATGATTAATCTTTGTGTTTGTGATTACTGGTGACACATCCTTAATACAACACTCGACATTTAAATGGTATAATAAACACAAAACACTCAAGATCTGGAGATAAATTATATATATGCTATTATATGGATGCAGCTAATACATAAAAATATAATTAAGTGTAGTTGACTTAGGATGTTTAACCATTAATATCGCTCTAATATAGTTATTAATATGGAAAATATAAAAATATTACAATGGTACACATGTTCAAGGTCATTACCGGTACGTGTATTATAATTTCCTGGTAGCCACTTCTGTAGGATATTCTTGAATTTATCTTATATGATAAGTACGCTGAGAAAACACCTGTTGATGATACAGACCTACTTGTTTTTGCAGACCTAAGCCCAATCTTATCAATTACACATTACTTAACTACAATCTTCTGTAGCGTTACATAGTTGAGAGAGAAAAAAGGCTGATGTGATGTATATGTCAGTATAATCATGTTTATTCAATCTGAAAACCTTTCATACTGTTCTTTAATGAATTATACATTCTCATCCCCCAGTTAGGCTTGGGGTCTCTTGTTCTGGTCTATTTTCAGTTGGGAGTCCCTGGCTGGCTTAAGAAAATGTGTATAGTGAGTTCTTGATTTTCTTTTTTTTTTGTATAAGCATTTGTAATTTGTCAAAAACAGTTCTGACTTTACTAGTAACAGACCCTCATCGTCAGAGGCATACGTTTGACTGGAAAGTTGATAGCGGACTAAAACAGCTGCTCCAATTATATATGTGTGGAAGTTGATAAGGATGTTTTCTGCCTTACTGAACTGCTGGCTAGCACCCTGCCATCAATACCATCCTCAAACAGTTGGATATTTCAACTGTACATGATTTAATAACAAGCTTAAAAAACAGTAAGGTAAGACTGTATCCTCAGCTCTGTATTTTCAGAGTGACCACCTCTTCTTAATTTGGTCAATCAATGGTCTGCATCTTACATGTTTATCACAATACAATGACATACTGTACTTTAACACGAGTGCACATTCACAATAGCTACAACATCAAGGCAGACACATTATAAGAATACAGCTATTAAAGAGCTTACCTAAGTACAACTAGCATCAAATGAGAAGCCAGTGAAAAGTACCAGCTAGAACTGAGGCGTTTATGACTTGCTGAATTCTCCTTAAAGCAATGAATGAATGTCTGAAAAGCTGTCTGTACTACACTTAGCTGAAAAACATTCATTATCTCTTAGATCTGCCTCCTTACCAATTGAATCAACCTTCAACCTCACCCACGCCTACAATTTTCCAGTTTTCAATTGTACGACCTATTCTTATTCAGAGACACTTATGATCAAAACCATCTCTTTGTAAATATGATCTCTCTTACACACAACACCCAATGTATAGGTGTACCACACCAAATTTGATTGCATACACAAATGTGCTCTCTTGCTCCATATATTCTCAGCTGATAAAACAATAGGCCCAGAATCTAGACATTTTCATTATTCCCCATAGACATTATCTGTAGGCATTTGCCATCCCATCACCTCTGGTCAGTCCATTGTCTTCAAACGTAAACTTTTGATATTGGTACTGTGTCACTTGTCAGAGAACAGTAACAGGCATATCTAGAAGGAAAAGGGCAAAATCAATGTTCCTCCTGTACCATGACATAACTCTTTCCCTAGTATTAATAGTGACCCAGAATTATTTCAGTTAGCCTTTTTCTACTTTGCTGCAGCATGATAAGATAAAATTACTTTTCAGAGTAGAAAATATTCTGTCAACACTGTCAAGTGTTCATTAAACCACAGGAAAAAGTGGCAGGTAATATAGTGGTAATATTGTGCACAGTCAAAAAATCTGTAAATTAAACATGCAAACAGCATATAGTTTTGCACTGAAGTGCTTAGGTTCTTAATTTCCGTACAGTGTGTAATAATATAATACAGCATAATATCAACAAGCTTATTATAAATGCAGAGTGTAAAATTAAGCAATCAGCATTTATTTCATTTTTCCTCTGATTCTCCTGTTAAGGATCACAATCAACACAACAGAGTCACAGTGCATACTGTGCACGCAACATTCAAACTATACCACTGCAAATATACATATCAGTCTGGTGTACTGATGTTATGAAAACAGAATTCAACATTGATCAATTTAAACATTCTGTTTAAATTGCCGCGCACCAATGCCGACACCCGCCCACAGACGATACTTTCGCTCTAAGTCCAGAGGGGGTAGACTAGCACACAAAAACAGAATATAAAGAAATACACTGATTGTCAAACAGTCAGTAATAATAAAAAA
>JAACJT020000896.1:0-17306 GCA_009936485.2 Gymnarchus niloticus | reverse complement strand
CGCTCTGCCCCTTATGTTGGTGGAAAAGCGAGAATTTCTGGGTTCGGGGCCCGCCCCAGGGCCTGAAAGCCCGCAAAGTTTTGGCTCGGCCCGGAAAAGTTTTTCCCCCCCCCCCCCCCCCAATTATTCCAGATTGCAGAATGACCCAAAAATTGTACAAAGGCCTAACATACTCCTGCAGAGATTTCCTGGACCAAATTAAAAAAAAAAAAAAAAAAATGTGTTGCAAAGGTCTTCAAAGCACCGTGACTAAAATTACCACCACCACCACCACCACCACCACCATACAGCTGGTCTGAGGACCTTACAGTAATGTAGTCTGTCTGCTTGATTCATCTTTCCTGAGAAAGCTCACAAAACTATTTCTGGCAAACTGTTTTCACTGAGCACACAAGCATGCAAGAGCAATTCGACAGCAATGTGTTTCCACTCTCTAGACACCAACACAAGCCATAGAAACCACCCGACCAAATTAAATTTAAAAAAAGACCATTGACTGGCACATTTCTCCACAAATTACTTTTTTGGTTATGTGCAGTTTCAGACCACGTTTTATGCATATCTGAGATTTTTTTGTAATTCCCTGATAATCCTTTCTAAATAGGAAATGGGGAAAATAAATTTGGAGTTTTTTTTTTTTTTTTTTTAAATTGGGTTTATCCAGGAGCCCTGCATTAAACAACAAATGATTGGGGCTTAAAAATGATACACCCAGGGCATTATGTTCACTTTTTGTAATAGGTACATTGAAAAGTTGATTCAAATGTTCATTTTTACTGTGCTCTTTGGCAAGGCAACATATCACAAGTATATGGGTTTTGGGCAATGTAGGACATGAGTGTCCGCAGGCACAAAGCATTGGTTCAAGCGTCATTTATGACTAATCAGCATGCAATTAAAATACAACAACCCCCCCTCCACTTTTATGCAGAAAACACTGAAACAGTCTCTCCCACTGTCACTCTCTTTCCAAGATCTCTTCTGTCGGGCATATATGAGCTAATTTTCTGCTACCATAACACTATCAATTGTATATTTCAGAATACCTTTAGACCAGAGCAAAACTTCACGCTCAAGGAAAATAAAAAAAAAAAACTGCTTGTTTTGTGTTGACAATCTTGGTTTTAAAAAAAATACACTTCCTGTACTTGTATGTACTTACATCACTCTGGTAAAGGTCTCCCCTAGATGAACATGTGTACAAGTAAACACATCAGGGATTCCAGACAAATCAGACTTTTTTTTCCCCCTATGACCATTCTCTTGTAGAGTGAAACATTTCTTTGCAAGCTTACATTTGCTATTGGACAGCACCCATACACTCCTGAGGCAGTCTGGCAACATGTGTTACCATTGTCGCATAGTCCACTATCAGGACAGGTCAGGGCTGATGCCAAGAAGAGCAGACAAAAATGTAAAACACACGTCTTCAGCATCTAATAAAAAAGGGAAGGACACGGGATATAAGTTTATACAAATGGCAGAAGCAATAAATCACATCAGTTAACGTTGTCCTAGATTACTCGAGTTCACCCCACATATCACAAAGCAAGAGCAAAAATACATACAATACGTGCATAAGACACACAAGTTTTTGCATCCGTTAAAGCTGCTGATAAATTGTTGAGCACCAGTCGGTTTAATCATATCACGTTTTAAACAGCGTGAAACATTTCGGTGCTCCCAAGACTAGATTTAATAATACACTTTGACAATATATATAAAAAACTCAGTTTGGCCCACCAAATTCAAATCAGGAAACAGAATAGGGCTCCCTATTTTCATTCCTTTTTAGAAGTCCTTTTCATGCTTTACAACATTAAACCTGACCTGGACAAAGAATGGTTTATACTAGACCACGCGTCGATCGCGCGGGTGGTAGGTTGATACCTGTCCCAGGAACAGACAACTGTCCTTAATTTTAATTAGTCAGCAAAAACATTCAAATATCTGAAACAACTGTGTAGAAACCAAGTCGCTAATTGCATGCTCATATTCTCTGTGAAGGTTTTACAGACAGGAAAAAAGGATGGATGACGTCGAGGAAACATAACTGAAAGCCATAACGAGTCTTACTTAAGTGGAAAGCTTCCCATTTATTCAATTAACCAGCCCCTACACAACAGCCAAGCAATTTGTTTATTGACATACTGTAAAGGAGTGGCGTAATACTAGCTATATCAGCCGCAGTCATAGTACAGGAGGCCATATACATACTGTACTCACACAATTTAAAGGAATCGTGGTGACAGAGCGTCAGCATAGCCATAACAACACAGTGCTCACACCACACTGGTTATCTACCGCTCATTTAGGCGGTCATATCAAACCGTCTCATTCAAATCTGATGCTGGTCATCTGCTTGGTGACCACCTTTTTGTTTGCACAGTATCTTCCATGTTCAACCATCTTTTTTTTCTGAAGGAAGGCAGCCATTTTATCCAACACCGGGAAAAAAAAAAAAAAACGTTTCGAGTGACTTACTGCTGTCAAGGACTTCGCAAGCCGAACACGGATCAATCGCAAAAGCACGGTGTAATGGACGGAACAGTTTGTTAGACAAGCCCATATAAACAGCGCTCGCTGTTAAAATCGCCACTCATAATTGGTTAAAGATCTTTGTTGAGAGATTTTGATTGGTCCTCACGATTGTCAATAAGTCTATCATATGACCGATGACAAACAATCACATGTCCATTCGCACAATTGTTGGTGAGGGGAAAGGTGGTTAACATTATTATTACTATTAATAATGATAATAGTAATAATAGCGATTTAATTTAAAACTTTTGTATTTGTGAAGAGGACGGGAAAAGCTTATTCTTATAAAATATCGATACAAGCAATTACGAGTAATGGTTGTTTTTCAATGAAAATGAAAAATGGTTAAAATAGTTTGACACGCATGTAAGAGTGACAAATGTAAAACTTTCTAGAAGCTAAGTTTGGTTATTTTTGGCTTTAAACAGTGGGAAGAGCCTATAAGCTTTATTATATTAACTAATCAATGAAACGAATACTTGATTGGCCTACAAATGCACAACTTATGCGATATTATCATCATATTATTATACACTTTTACCAGAATTGTTTATATAAAGTACCGAACATTTAAGATGGATTATTAACAGTCATTTGAACAATCAGTAGCTAGGTTAAGTTCATTTAATAACATACAGCTTCTAACCACTTTCACAGTACTGGGTTACGGGGGAAATGCCCAAAAGTGCCACACACTCAGTGGGGTTTAGGATTCAGTCTTCCATCCCTGAAGGTGTGAGGCAACACTTCATTCCACTGAGATGCCTGTCTAGTTAAGTGACGGTAATAAATTTGCTGTAAAAAGACAAGCCTATAATGGTTGTCCACACAGCCAGAATTCAGGAACCTTGGATTACGTCACGACAACTGTCAAAACAAAATTGATTTTTTAAAGTAACAGGCCTGGTATTGACTGTATTTAATTTTTCTGTGAGTCCTAATTGGATATACTTCTTTCGCCCTATGAGACTGCTATTACCTTATTCTGTAATTAATTTTCACTTTTCAAAAAATAGACATACTATAACAGATGTAGTATAAGAGCCAAATTTTGATGAATGTTCCCAATGGAGAGATGGTCAAAAATGCTCAGTCAGATGGAAAGATGACAGGAGGCAGTGTCATAATACAGGGAAGATTGACTACAGAGAGGTCTAGCTGAGGTGAGAGGAGTATCAGGCAGACCGAACTGCTTCTAGATGACAGTGTTTCACAGGGCCTCATCATGAATATTTTGACACAAGAAGGGCATAGTTTACAGAGTATTTACAGTGAGCACCAATGATGTTAACAGTAAAACAAAACTGATGTATATTGCATAACACATCATGACCTCTTAGTAATTTTATATGTACATGAGTACTTTAATACAGTAGAATCATTATGCAAAAAATAAACTAGATTTAATAATCTAGTCTCCCTTCTTAGTTTTCTGTCATTGCTGGCTAAGGGAGCCAATGTAATTAGCCAATTTGTTTTACAATTTATCACTTATAATAAAACACAATAAATATGTCACAAGATAATATAATTTATAATCAAAAGCTAATCAATGTTTACTTCTTCCTCATTCTTGTTTTGTTTAATTTCAGATATATTCAAGGCAAGGGGTATGTGACCTGCACAACCAGAACATCCTACATGTATCAGTGACTGGGTTCCTTTGAGTCTGGTTCTGGAAAATGCATGAATCCCTAATTTGAAAACAAAGTATATATCAGTGATTGTGATGACACTTAAGTGTGTTATTGGGAATTTACAAATGAATAAAAATGTAAATGCCACGCTTTACAATATTTTTCAGTTCTTGTCTCAATGTTTCTCTTAAAATTTCATTGTTAAACAGTGTATCTAATATTTATCAACGTAGATTTTTTATTTATTTATTAACAAAACATCAGAATTGAATAATGAGGCTTGTAATGTGAACATAGCCAGAACGTGACAAAGATCCCTGATCTCCGTGAACAGATTTAATTTTCTGCTCACTGCTTGTGGTGGTTAACGTACCAGTCTACAGGAAGGGTTTTCAAAGATTTAGTAGAGTTATCAAAAATTAAGTCAAACAATTAAGAAATTCACTGAGGCTACTATAAGGATACAGGCACTTTATGTATTTTTTACAAACATTATTGTTCAAGGGACTGTATTGAGAACGTGTCACGCGTAACATGTTTTAAATTACTTCATAATTCAGATGTATCAGCTTCAGCTGAACAACATATTCATTTCTAGACAAATGTTAACGTGAGGTATTGTCAGTCTTGACTTAGCATTATGTCTTGGTGTATGTGTCACCTAAAAATAATTGGCCACCCCATTGAAAAATTTCTGCTGGTGCCCCTGCCGCAAAGCCAACACCACACCCAAAAAAACATAGCTAAGGTGCTAATCATTTTCTGTGCTATACTTGGGCTCTAGCTACAGCCTACTGAATATCTTACACTTCAGACCTTCCTACATGCAGTCTTGACCAATGTAGCACCAGAACGGAAGTATGATGGAACAGCTACCGCAGCCATCTTTCCGGCTTTTCCTTCTCTACCGGGCGCGGACTCTAGGTGGCAGCACACGGCCACCCGTTTATTTCAGAGCCTCAATGAGACTCCGGGAGAAGAAGGATAAACCTTGGGGCTGAGAGTAGGTTGTTGGATGGATATGTCCTCGGCTGTGGTCTCCGGGCGTTGATATGGAAAGCCTGCTGTCCGGGGCTGTGAAATCTGTCTATCCATTAATCAAATGAGGCGCAGAAATTTAACAAACTGGAATTGTCTCCACACTGAACAAATTTGGGTGAGGAACCATGCGGGTGAACAGTCTGCCGGTCTGTTTGCGCTAAGCAGCTAGCCAGTGTCGGCTAAGTGGCTAAAGATGCAATAGGTGAAAATGGAAAGTGTATGATATGCATGTGCAAAATATGTTACGTTCGGTACAGTTCTTCAGTAGGAAGGTTGCTTTTAATGACTGTCCACTGTATCAGAGGCTAGTTATCTGTGATCATGCCTTGATTATATTATCAAGAATGTAAGCCTGGTAGGTAAGCTGAGGTTATTGTTTGATCCCTGCTTTAGGTGGGTTGTTACGAGATGGGCGGTTGAAGCAGCTGCAGTTACATTTGCAGTTTTGATTAAATGACGGAAGAAAGCCAATTTCTTTTTCTGGCTTTGGGTCAGTGCTCGTTTTTATGATCACGTGTTATTTGTACTCACGTTTAGACAGTAATTACAAGCGAGTTGCTTTCTAAAGTACGCCTTAATCTAGCATTACGTGTACACGTTTAATGGGAACAAAGAAGAGTTTAGAAAACCCTTCATTGTTAACTTGCCCTTTCTTTCACCCGTACTAAAACAGGTCTAACAGTTCAGTTAGGATGTTAACTTATAATAAATGTGCTTTACTTTACTGCTTCCCATGGTGTAGCAAGTTGCCTGAACACCATATTATCAGAAATATGTAGGTTTGCCCCATCACCCTTGTATAAGAGCCAATGCAAGTCATTTAATCTCAGCATTCTGTAAGGGAGGGGGGCTGAATTAAGGTCAAGCTTTGAAGGTATTATTAAGCTTCATAAAATTCTGTGTTGCTAGGAAGTAAATGTAGTATCTTTGAGTAATATTCCTGAAATAAGTTTGCCTTCCAATATCTAACACGTGTAGAACAGAGCAGTTATAAGACATGTAAAATAAGGTATATGGCACTCAGATGTTTTTATTAAAAGAAACAGGATTTTCCACTGTTTTCCCAGAGGGAGATTTTGTTTGGATCAAGGAAGTGTAACATAATAGCAGAAACCGATCTGTTTTAAATGTTTAAGCACTAAATGTTTGTTGTGTGAGGGTTACAAGATTTCAGTTTGAAAACTTGACAGAAAACAGATTGCTGTGCACCAGCTTTATGTCCATGAATACGTTGGCAGTGGTTTTGTCAGCCCTAATTAAGTAGACTGTAGCCTTTATAAATGCCTCGAAGCAATGATGAATTTCGGGGGGGGGACATGTAACTGGTAAAATAACACTTGACGTTCCTTATAAAAGAGATGTGGATGAGTGCTCCAGCCAAGCTGAATTTGGTAACCGTTATTGTCACAAGAACACAAAAAACAGACAAAACTTAAAACATGAATTGTACCGCTTCTAAGCAGTGTGATTACTTACAATCATATAGGTATACGACAAAAAAAACCCCAAGCTGTGCTCTTGACCTTATAATCAGTGATAACACTAGGTAAGTTAAAGCTCCCCGTAGTTCAAAAGTGAATCTTAAATATTGGTTTGGAATTATGCTAGATAACTTGCACACCTGGGGTTTGTTATATCCTTTGAAGTGACAAATATAGAAATGCCTAATTCCTAGTTTTTCAGGCAAAGGGTGCGTGTTGTGTTGGTAGCTGTCCCACCCTTTGACATGCACTTGCGAGATAAGCCTTTAAGTCAAATGGACCTTACGATTACAGTGTAGGCTGTGCATTACACACCAATATTCTCACTGCTCTCAAAAACAAATCATTTGGTGTGGTCACGCACACATGCTTTTCATACCTGTGTTCCTGTATATCAGATGTACATCATATGGACAAAAGTATTGGGACACCTGCCTGTGCAATATCTCATTACAAAACCAAGGGTATAAATAAAAAGTTGTTCCTCCTTTGCCTCCACTCTTTGTGAAAGGCTTTATGCTAGATGTTTGAATATTGTTGGTGGAATTTGCTAACATTCAGTCATGACAGCATCAGTGAGGTTGGGTGTTGATTTTGGGTTATCGGGTCCCTTTCTGTTTGTGTGGCCTATGACATCACAACTGAACTCTTGTTGTTTATAGAAGTTTCCACATCGTAATCACTTGCTTACAGTTAACCAAGGCAGAAATTTGTTGGGAAGGTGGCATCTTATGATAGTGCCATGTTGAAAGTCACTAATCTCTTCAATATGAAATATTCCGCCACCAGCGTTTGCTGGAGATTGCATGGCTGTGTGTTTAATTATACACCTGTTTCAGCAATAAGCATGGCTTAATTACCAAAGTCCCAAAGTATGTGAACCTTCCCATTAATTGGTGTCCCAATACTTTTGTCCATTTGGTGTAGTTGTGTTTGTACTTAGTATTCCCATTCAGGCTGTACCTCGTTTTCTCATTTATGTGTCTCGGTTTGATTTCTCAGCCTTGTTAACTTCTCCTACCATGTATTTTCTGCTTTAAGTGTAGTTTTATTTCAGCTAATGAGTGTTATTTGTGCATATAGAGTACATCATGGTGTTCAACACACAAACTGCCTAAAGCAGTTTATTATACTGGAGCTGTGACTGGGTGAAACTGACCCATGAATGTGTGTTTTGTGCTGTCAGGTGTCAGGATGGTGGAGCGGACCCCTGCCTGTTCCCCTTGTGGTATTACTCCGGTGCAGCAGATGCTGGCCTCAGGGACTGGTGCCCTTCTCACATCCCTGTTTGGTGAGGGTCCCTCCATTGTGTTTACCATCTGAATGCTGACTTTTGGCTCTCAGGTGAAGAAGCTGGATGTACTGTAGCTTTTGTCCCATCAGGAGGAATATAACAATTTGAAGTTCTCATGCTCGTTGCCATTCTTCAGTATTATATAGGGTGTTCCGAACAGCGGAACACTTATGCCAAAATGTGTTGTCACAGGGACGAACAGAGCGTCTACAGTACGGTGTGTGGGCGATTAAGCCGCGATGCCCTGCTCTTTTGTGTGCAAGTATTGTATTTAGAAAATGGTGTATTTTGTGCATAGCGTTTGCAGCGGATGTAGCCTTTTGTGCATATACTGGAGTCCCTTATTTCCCTCTGAGGATGACCGGAATCCTCTTTTAGAGCAGCTCAGTTACATTGTCCTTCACCAGCTGACTTGTCATCCAATTTGAAGGAAGATGTGGTTGTTATAGGCCAAGAAATATCTTTAAAATCCTCCACTTCCTTGTGGAAATATGAGGCTGCATTTCCATCAGAGTTTTTGGTTGCCACCTTCCCATTATAATCCAATAGTTAGTACATCTTGAAATTAAGATGACACATTTCCCCTCCACAGTCACACCCCTAGACGTTGTGAAGATAAGGTTGCAGTCCCAGAGGACGCCGTTCTATCAAGGTACCACATCTGCTGAGTTTCAGATGCCACTGTCACAGTTGGTTTGCCCAGCCATGTGCTTATTTCTGTTCATAATAATTATTGATGATTCATGATTAACAGCCTTGGTTTGCCCCAATTAGCCACATAACCACATTCTCACAACCCAGCTTTGAACAATGTAATGTGTGATCTTGCATGATCTGCATAAAGCCTGTATGATTAACCTGATCCTGATCTCCTTAGATCCCAAGCATTGATATACTGTCTTTTGAGAGCCCTGATAGTACGTATGGGATAACATTTGCATACCATAGTAGAGTGTTCTTACCTTACTGTTTACACTGTTGATTGGCTTTTACTTTATTGAGCTTCTCAAGCTTATTGCCTGAAGGAATGGTCACCGAGAACAGTGACCAGGCCCATCACTGGTTGTTAAAGCCATGAGCAGAGCTTGTTTTCGGCCTCACTGAGAGCAGTTTCTCAGCACCCTTGCTTGCATTGCATTGCTGCTGTTTCCTTCCTCCTTACATTCACTGGCTGCTTTCTTACTCCGCAGCTTTGGCCGTTGAGGCCATGCCCTGGAGCAATGCTGCCCGGCCCTCAAAGTGTGAGTATGTTTTGCTGCATATGCCACCGCCCCCCCAAACTCCAAATCCTCATAGTGTGACTTAGCCAGCTTTTGGACAGAGGACCACTGCTGTGCAAAACTAGAGGGGTGTACATACGTTCAGGCACCTCTGCAGATTACCTCTTCTGGGGTCCGCCCAGATATTTTAGTACTGTTGTCAATAGACAACTCGATGAAAAGTCATTTCATTGCCTGCATCTACTGCTGTATGCAGTACTGTTGTGCATTTGATAATATTTGATTTGAACATAGTTCTTTAGATGGAGCAAATTTGCAGAATCTGGGGGGGGGGCTTTATGCCTTAACGTTCTCAGCTCGCAACACACACAGTACACTGGATACACTACCATGGCAAGTGAGTGTTTTGCTGTATTTTGTTCACTAAATGTTATTTCACAACCTTTCTTCAGTTGACTTTGAAAAACTTTTCGATGGATATTATGGGCTATTGCAGCCTTGTCAGGTGGTAGGAGTAAGATAATTTCTTGCATTTCTAGAACTGATATGTAAAAGAAGCTCTTGCACTATTTAAGAAGGAAGCATTGTTCATGGAGGGAACAGGCTTTAAACTTAATTCCACCTTGGTACTTGTTTTCTTAAAAAAAAAAAAAAAAAACATGTTCAATACCATAAGACAATTAATCCTTGGAGATTGTAGTTTGTTCTTTCAGTTAAGGTGGGATCATTTTTTTGGAAATTTGGTGTGCTGAATATTCTTCTTATAACGGAAACCTGTGAGCTGAAGCTTTTGTGCTTACAGTCTACACCCTGTGCGCTACTGTGGAACTACATGAGATTTCTCTCACTCTGGTCAAAACTGTACATGTTTAACAAACGGCAAAATTGAGACCATGCTGCTGGCTGTTTTTTACCAGAAAAGTGTTCTTTTTTTTTTTTTTTTTTTCTATTAAGAAAATCTACAGTCCAGAGTGCATTTGGAGAATTATTGGTTAAAGTGCTGATGCAGGCATCAAGTGCATTTTTGGCGGTGTTAATTTAGAAACACCATGCAGGGAGTAGAGTTGGCGAAGATGGATGAGTTTAAGTACTTGGGGTCAAAAATGCAGAGTAACGGGGAATGTGAAAAAGAGAGTGCAGGCAGGGTGGAGTGGGTGGAGAGAGTGTCAGGAATGATTTGTGACAGACAGGTAAGAGTGAAAGGGAAGGTCTACAAGATGGTACTGAGACCAGCTATGTTATATGGGCTGGAGATGGTGGCACTGAGAAAAAGACAGGAGGCAGAACTGGAGGTGGCAGAGTTAGATGTTAAGATTTGCATTGGGTGTGACGAGGATGGACAGGATTAGGAATGAGTATATTAGAGGGTCAGCTCAGGTTGGACAGTTTGGAGACAAAGTCGGAGAGGCGAGATTGTGTTGGTTTGGACATGTGCAGACGAGAGATGCTGGGTATATTGGGAGATGGATGCCGAGGATGGAACTGCCAGGCAAGCGGAAAAGAGGAAGGCCAAAGAGGAGATTTATGGATGTAGTGAGAGCAGACATGCAGGTGGTGGGTGTGCCAGAGCGGGATGCAGAGGACAGGAGGAGATGGTTGATCCGCTGTGTCGACCCCTGACAGGAGCAGCCGAAAGAAAATGATGAATTTAGAGACACCATGGCAGACCTGCAGCTTGTGTCGCAGAGCCCTGGTCTGTGAGTGGCTGCCAGCTTGGTGTCCACATGGGCTGACCACCTCTGCTGTACCTGCAGGGAAGTGCATCCTGTACTGTAATGGCCTCATGGACCATTTGTACATCTGCCAGAACAACACACGCTGCAGCCCCTGGTACAACAGCCCCACGCACTTCAGTGGCACACTGGTAAGAAGCTGTAGGCCTGCACTGTTCCCTTCATTAGTCATTCCCACTAATGGCCACTCATCAACATGGGGTTGTGCTGACATGAGCTTAAGTATTCGAAATGGAACTCAGTGGTGCAGTAAACTGACTAAGAGTACTTAATATTGTCCGTGTGTACAGAGAAATTGGATTTTGTGGTGTTTAACTGTAGGGATTGCAATACCTAATACCTATGCAGGAAAGCATGTTCTTTTGGATACATCTGTAATATCAAAATAAACATGGGAATTTAAAATGTACCCATACAAACTTTTTTTTTTTTTTTGTAAAATTCTTAAGTGGATCGTTTCCATACTGAAAATTCTTGTTGACGCTTTTAACTACAGGCCACATTCTCTTATTTGGATCGACATTTGGATCCATTTCGTTCAGGGTGTTGGTACTGTGCTCAGTTGTAAAACCACAAAAAAAAAATGCAAATCCAACTTGACACATTTTGCTCCTGTAGATCTCAATTCTGACTCAATTTTTGATGACAATAAATTTTAAAACATCGTTAATGTGTTCATTAATGCTGATTAACTGACTCTTTGTTTAGGATGCGTTCATTAAGATAACACGCTATGAGGGAGTCAAATCTCTGTGGAGTGGACTGCCGCCAACACTGTGAGTAGACACTGTGCCCCCAATCATTTAGCCTGAAGTGTCCCATATTAGCGGGGTGTCTGGAGCCTATCCAAGCAGCACAGGGCTAAGGGTGACAAAAATGCAAAGCATCAGTTTTTTTCCCTCAGTATTTTACCGCAGTACTGAATGATAGACTGTCCATAAACTGACTACAGCTATCACTCATAATAATGAAAGTTAATATTTACACTAAAGCCTGCTGGCATTTTTCAGTTTGACCAAAGTAAAATGTCCCGCTTGACATCAGGAATACATAAGTGTTAATGTACTTTTCATAACCACTTAGAGTGAAAGTTTACTTCATTCTAAACTTTGTCAACACACAGTGTGAGATAGAATGGAAACCCGGTTGCAGAATATATCGCATAGCAAGGCTAAACCAGATAGCGTGAGGAGTTACTTCCATAGCTGGTCAAGCTTGGTGTTTTAAACATGGGTGATATTTCCTGTGTTCTTTTTCCAAAGGGTCATGGCAGTGCCAGCCACAATAATCTACTTCACCTGTTATGATCAGCTGAGGGACTTTCTGCGCTATCGCATGGGTTACCAGGGAAACCACATTCCCCTGGTGGCTGGAGCACTAGCCAGACGTAAGTGTGCCATTGCCTACTTTGGAAATCTTGAATTTATTGCACTATTCTCTGGGATTATGCTAATGGTAACTTTCCTATCTTCCTCGGGGCCATTGTTCCTCCAATATTGATTGCTTTGCTGTCCCCCCCCCAGAGATAATCGCCAGCATTGCTAGGGGTAAACATCAATGCAGAAAGTTTTTCCTCATGGCCGATGATCAGCTTTACTTTTTATTTTTTTATTTTTTTTTTAAGCTTCATTTAAATATTACATCAGTATTCTGTCAGCTATGATGGCACGTGTTCACTTTGCGTTGTAGTGGGGGCAGTGACAGTGATCAGTCCTCTGGAGTTGGTGCGGACAAAGATGCAGTCACAACAACTGTCGTACCAGGAGCTCAGGGCCTGCATCTCCTCTGCTGTGGCTAAGGATGGCTGGGTGTCCCTCTGGAGAGGCTGGGGACCAACCATCCTGCGGGATGTCCCTTTCTCAGGTGTGTCTCCACTTCTACGCCACAGCTTGGGTTAATTTGGGGTAAACATGATATAGGTGTCGGGGCTTCTTGGTATGCCATATTCAAATCCAGCACTTTAAAAAGTGATTCCTGTTCTATTCTTGTGAAACATCTTGGCTGTTTTGAATCCCCATACAGGAGTATCTGTTTGTTGTTAAGCGGTGAGAGAATTGGCCCTTTCGTGGCCTCGCTTCAGTATGTGGTCTATAGACACTCACACAGCTCCTCTCGCCCTGCTCAGCACTGTATTGGTTCATCTACGAGCTGGTGAAAGCACACCTCTGTAGGGGCCAGCAGGTCTCGGAGCCAACCTTCGCTATGAGTTTCACTGCTGGCGCCATTTCGGGGTCGGTGAGTACCACTGCAGTTCCCCAGTGGCTCCAGCTCCCTCGGCCTCCATGTATGGCCGAGCACTGCATGGCAGATGACTTGTCTTTCCCCATGTGAAAGGAGGGTGTATCTTGTGTAAAGTGGAAAAGCATTTTGTTTGAACGTTTCCTTTGCATTTGTTTATCTGCACGATTACTGACTGTATTTGTGAGTGTAGTTATTAGCACAAATTTAACATTTAATTACCCTCTCAGTTTGCTGTTTCTTAGCTACTTCTGTTTTGCTATAGTTGCATAAGGGATAGCTAGGGTAGAGTGATCAGTCTGTCCATCCACTTTCTCTGGGTATATTTAAGGTGAAAAAGCAGACATTAAAAATACTTTTCTGTATCTTTTTGCATTCTTACAAAATGCTCTGGCAACAAATTCTGGCAGCAAATTTACTATGTTTCCCCAAAAATAGCCTAGTTGAAATTTTAATTTATGATATGTGAGTAGCTTTGACGTGGGAAAACTTATTGTAAGGGATTGACGTCCCCCGGCCCCCCGTAAAATGGCAAGTAGGCTAGGTGCTGTGACCATGTCTGTTATCTGTAACTTTTAGCTTACAGGCAAACAGATGTCCAAGCCTTGTTGGAGGCCTTGAATGCTGGTTTTTGTTTAGTTGATCTTGGAATTGGCCTCAGATAGTGGGAGCAGTGCCTCGCACCAAAGCTTGTGGGTCTTTTTTTGCTCTGTATATCCTAGAGCCAGCAACTGTTTGTAACTCCCATTGGATGTGAGGAGCAGGCTGTTAGGGTTGGTCCTGAACCACAGTAATCCTTAAATCTTCAACCAAGGCTGCTGGATGTCGGATTGTGTGATCGGCCTCCATGTCCTTTTCACACAAGGTGGCCGCAGTGTTGACCCTACCTTTCGACGTAGTGAAGACCCGGAGGCAGATTCAGCTTGGGGAGATGGAGATGCTGCGAGGTTAGTAGCGGGGTGGTACAGAGCAGATGGTGTTGTGCTCACCCCCACATCTTCCTCTCACAGTGTGACTAAACGGCTCTTTTCCCCACTCTCGGATAGGGCACGTCAATCTGGAGGACGGAGTGGGTCTTGGGTCTGGAGAGTATAGTCAAGCATTTATTTTCAACCTTACTGCTCGACTCCCCGTACTCTGGCTCTGCCTGCCTTCCTTGGCAGATTGGACAAGAAGCAAGATGGCATCATGCAAGATGCTTGCTTTTGTTTTACTCTCTGATCTTTGACAGATGGATTATTTGTACCTCCATCACAAGTCATTTGGGGGGGATGGGGGGAGTGTACACAATGTGTACTAACTGTGTCCTTCATGACTTGTGCCCTGACAGGGATACCTGGTGGAAGACACAAGAAGATTCCAAGTTGCCTCGCTTCTTGCTCCTGACACCTCAGTGGTGGGGGGGCATGTACAGGGACTGACTGCCATCTCTCTTCTCTCCTAGATCCTGCTAAGAAGCCCTCCTCCACATTGCACATGATGCAGAAGATCTGTGCTGAGTCTGGTGTTAGGGGCCTCTTTGCAGGTGAGCTCTGGAGGTTTAACTTTGAATTCTGAAGAACTGGCATTCTGGCTGGCCAGTATGCATTAGCTTCATTGTGTTTACCATGGATGAGAAATTAGAATTACATTTTAGATGAAGGTGTGAAGGATTCATTTTATTTAAACCTAGGTAATCTTGAAGCAGATTCCATACTTGCTGGTGAACAGATTAGTAGCTTCACAGAGTATTCACAGATTTGTTTTGCTGTTCTTAGGCCTTCAGGTTGCTAGTTTAGTCTGTGTGTTCCTGTCAGATTTAAAAAAAAAAAAATGGTAACAGAGGCTTTGTCTCCCCTACTCCCAGGTTTCCTGCCCAGGCTTGTCAAAATAGCGCCAGCTTGTGCTATCATGATTAGCACCTATGAGTTTGGGAAGACCTTCTTTGAGAGGCTTAACCGGGAGCGGCTGTTGCAAAGGGTGTGAGAGGCACTCCTGTTTCTCAGGCAGTTGAAATTCAGTCTGTAAAGGCACACAACCAGACTTACACCTGACACTCAGTTCTATTGTCACCCTAATTTACCATTGTCAAAATGAATGCTGTTTGTATGTGGTCTAAATTTTTGATTCCAGGGTTTTCACAAGCATTGTTTTAAGGTCTCATTACATTTGTAAACAAAACTCAATAGCAGAACGTACTTTAAGATAGTCCAGGGTTGCCTGGGTGTACTTGTTCTGCAGCTTTATATTTAAGTATGTGCAGAATCTACAATGTGTCCAAGTGATGGCATGCTTCCTCCTTGTGGAAGGTTTCAGCTGTGCCTTAGACGTATGCTGTGGCCAATGTTACACTTGCACCTTACACTTCAAATCCGGTGCGCAAAATGAGCATGTTTCTGTAGGAATCAGGCACTTCAAATGATGCTGACGTTTGTACACACTTGTTTCGCTGTACTGGCTATGTATAATGCAGGGGTTTTACGTGCTTGGTAATGCCTGTATTGCTGGTCAACACCAGACCTGGTAGAACGTCTGGCCAGTGTGTTATGTAGCTCTCAAGGCCGGGTGGTCACTGTCCCCATGTCCAGTTGCAGTGCTTTCATGAGATGCTTGGGCTAAACAGGGTTACTGTACTACTGTTGGAATCAGTGGATCTGTCTTCTGCGTCTTCTTACTAGCAGTTTATTTTCCTTCAGGCTGAGTTCAAATGCGTAACCCTTCCTCCTGATCTTAGGTTTGCTTGCAGATTCTTGTCTGATCACTCTGTTCTCATATCTCATTCAACACACACTTTCTTTTATTGATTTTTTGCAAAAAGAAAAAAAAACAAAAAAACCTGTGTGTCCAACTGTGCAGAATGGTGATGCAAAGGTGAAGGGACACTCATGAAATGTACGCATGCCCTGCTTGAACTCATGATAAAACTGTGCTGATGATCCCTGGCCACACGGGGTGTTCAAAGTCTGGATGCTTCGATTTGTGAATTAGTTTTGGAACCACACAGCCTGTTCTGCCTGTGGATGATTTGTCAACAATCAACAAAAAACAATGAAGGGGCGGGAGTGGCATAGAGTAGAAAATGTTCAGAAATGATAGATTAGTCTGTCCCTCTACACTTATTGAAAACCTTGCTACTGTGAAACATCTGCTATCTTTAATGCAAGTCATCTGTTTTTCAGATGTTTTGGATTTCGAGAAAATATGCCAGCTTCAGATAAGCTGCTGGTAGTGACAGGGATACAAATTTCCATACATTAAGTGATGGAAATTTTTGTTGATTCAGACAAATTTGGCATGTTGTCTACATCTGTCTGATTAAATCGGAGATGTTAGACTTGTATGAGTGGGGGGGAAGGCTAACATTTACGTACCTCTGTCAAATTCAGATGGGTCTTAAGACTCATCTGTGAAACTTAAATTTTCAGCTAGCTGTTAAAGTGGAAGCAATCAGTGTAGCAGGCCACACTGTACTAGGAACGCTACCTTATTTTTAGTATCATTTAAAAAATTTTTTTTATTGCCCTTAATTCTTGTATACTTGAATGTACAATGAAAAGATAATAAAGACCTCAGTGCTCCAAGTGCTCATTTTTTCCCATCGTTGCGTCTTCCTGTTACCCTTGGCTTTCTGAAACAAATGGTTTCCGTCTGCTGGATCTGTGAGGTGATCCTACTGCTATATCTTTGATTGAGGTCCTAAATAAAAATTGAGGCATGACATGGGTAGTTGGTGTTTATGAAGCATAAACCAAAATTTTACCATTTTTAATTTCTTTACAGACATGGCAAAACACTATACATATTAAATCCTTTAATCTTTATATATAAACATTAATAGTGAGAACAAGCATAAAATGTCACCAGAAGTGGGGAAAAAGGGCAAACAGAGAAGAACGAGACTTCTGTCAAATACACTGTTTTCAAAGCTAGGAGAGCAGTTTTTGCTGTTTAGTCACGCAGTCGCGTCCGACTCTTCACGACTCCATGGACCACAGCACGCTAGGCCGCCCTGTCCTCCACCGCCTCTCGAAGCCTGCCCAAGCTCATGTTCGTTGCTTCCACTATACTGTCTATCCATCTCATCTTCTGCTGTCCCCTCTTCCTTTTGCCTTCAACCTTTCCCAACATTAGCATCTTCTCCA
>JAACJT020000895.1:0-17307 GCA_009936485.2 Gymnarchus niloticus | reverse complement strand
TGGGGCTATTTGAAGATATGTTTTGAAATATGTAAAGTGACACACTTTGACCAACATGAAGTCATAGTTTTACACCAACATGAACACGATTTAAACAATCTTCTTTGTCTGCCGAAGACTTTTTCACAGTAATATATATGGCTGTTTAAGAGGTGCTGGCTGACCTCAGGGACGTTGCGGTGGTTTCAGGCTGCATGTAGGCGTCTGCCATTCCACAGATGGAGGAATGTAGAGGTGGAAAACTGAGCAACGATAAGAAATTGGTTTAAATCTGTCTATCGTTTGGCCTGTTAGAATTTGGATCTCAGGAGAATAAAACTAGAATCTGTGGAAGTTGGTCATTATAAGTGTTAGAATAATTCTGAATTCACTTTCGATTCATATCAGTATTATTGTTAATATTTCTTTTGCTTAATTCATTCCTGTCATGTTTCATCTCTCTGGAGGGTTAACTACATTAGTGAGGAAATATTATACTTGTATATTACTATATAATCATCATAGGAAAAAAGATTCTTCCATCATTCTGCATACTTTTATTTATTTGTAAAACATGATTACTCCACAGTTAACAGCTAATACAAGTAAAAAATAGCTGCCATTAATATAATAAAGGCACGTATATCATGCTTGGGGTGATGTGCTCAGTGAAAATATTGCGTGCATTTGTGCCCTGAAATGGCGCTCTTTTCAGGAGGCTGTTAAAATATGGAGCTCCATGGAAGGTTTCTGCCACAGGGTTGGCCGCGTCGTGTCCACCTTTCTTCAGTTATTGTACTGAAGGCTGTTTTTTCTCTCGCTGGTCTGAGGCACGTGCTGAAAAAGTGAGCCTTTTGCATGTTGGTCTGACTTCTGTCCAGATGTGTGAAATATTTAAAAACATGTCACTTCTCACCTTTCATTGCATCTTAAAATAATTGCAACCAAACACTTGTGTGAAATCTCCTTTTTTTTGGCTTGAATAATACAAGCCCTGGGGAGCAGAATTTCAGCTGGAAGAAATTGAAAGGTTTTTTGACCGACAAAATTTCTTTTTTTTTTTTATTGAATGCCATAGTTCAATAAAAATGGTTTAGCTAAGGTGTTCTACTAGCAGAAAATATTCATGCAGGAAATAATGAATATCATAAAGGCAGTGCAGGTTGAGGTAGGTGACTCGTGAAAAAGTCAGGGTAATTTTCCATTTGTACTGTCTAGATTAGCTCTGATTTTTCTGTTGTTTAACAAAACAAAATGGAGAAGAATGTCAGGAAATTGTTGTGCTTAGACTGCATATTTCTAAAAGTAAAGAGGTTTTTTCTGTTGAAGACAAACATTTGTACTCATGTTATATTGGTTGTGCTTAGGCTGATTCTTGTATATTTTACACTTCTCTCCTTTTCGCTAGGTTTTTGAATACTATTTCAAGAAATGCATAAAATAAAAAGTTGCTTAAACTTGTGCATACTGTTATTTTTATTCTGGTGTGCGATAATTACAATCAGAGCCCCAAAGAAATGAATACAGCACTTGCTGTAAACAAATCGAATGACAATCAATGAGCAGTACAGAATAAAGGAGAATGGGCGCCTGAGATAACATTGATGATTATTATGCAGGGTACATGATTAGGTGCGCTTTAGTGGGTCCAGGATAATAGCAGCAGACCTCAGGTTAACAATGCGTACTTATCCGATTCTGAATAGATATTATTTCTCATAAAATGCTGTGGTGTTGATGTGTTCCTCCTCAGATGAGTCTTTTGGGTAAACTTCTGCCCTGACTCTTCCCATAGCAAGGCTGCCCTCGCTGCCCGTTTCGTTCTCTGCTTTCATTTGACTCGATCATCCAGTCAAAGCCGCTCGTATTCCAGGGTGAAGCAGACAGGTGCCGTCCGCAGTCATCACAGGTCGACAGATTCTTTAAGAGCGAAACATCATCCATTCCTCTGCTGCATTGTTCTCCTTGTGGATTCTAATCAGGATGAGATTTCCCTTCAGTTATGTGTGTCTCGTCATGCCTGTTGCTCTCCATCTCAGTAAGTGAATTTTATATACTTCCACTTTGTTTCTTTATTCACTTTTTTCCTGTCTTCTGCTAACATGAACAAATTAAACGTGTGTATCCGCATTTAACGCCCATACAACACACGTATATAAAACTGCTGTGTATTATTCTAGGCTTTATTAACTGGAACAGACGCCTGAGCGCAATCTGGGCATTCAGTATCTCTAAAAAACCAAAGCGGGGGTCTTAAATGAATGTTCACACCGGGCTAGCGGCAAGTCTCCTTTTTCATGCATGTATGCCAATGCGCATCTATAAAAGTTCCCTGCTGCATGCATCAAATTCCCAGGCTTCCGCGGCAATACAGTATACCTGCGTTTATGATCTGAGCGATGAAAATGGTGTAACTTTACATGTATTTTAATTTGAGTACTGTAATCCTGAAATGTATTATTTTTATTTTTTTTGTTTCCTTCCTGAATTTATACCTCTGTCTGAAATAAAAGTCTGCCTATTCCTGGAGTCTAACTTGTTAATTTGGTATAACTGACCCCTCGAATTAGAAGACGACACATTAAGTGTTAAGAAATCAGACGATTTATTTCTCGTTGTGACCAGCAATGCTGCGAAAAGCTGCAGCGTTTTAAATTCTCCGTTTATGGTACTGGACGCTCAGGTTGGAAATGCACACGATCCCGGACTGAAGGTGTGCCGTCGGTCTTTGGGGTTGGTGGTCCTGCTGAACCCCGGCATTTAACTAGAGTTGACAGAAGGTCCGGCAGGTCAGGGAGACGCCACCTCCAGTTCGTCATGTTCACACGGTATTTATTACATGAGAATAAAGCTTTTCGCTCCAAGCCATAGTATTATGACAACTCTTCATAGCATCTGACGCATTAGGAAATCTGCTGTCCGTCTCTGCATGCACTGACTTTTATAGTATGAACTTGACGTGTCTGCATTCGTTGGTTGTTTTTTGCTGTCGTGCTGATAAAATACGAATAAAGTGAATTTGCACAACCGGAGGATTTTCTCTCACCGGAGACATGAAGCGGAAAAGTACAGCATCAAACGTCTCGCCTCGTTTCCCACCACTGTTCATTTTTTTATAGTTAAAGTCGTGCTAAATCCTCTCCATTGCTATTATGATTTTAAACATACTGCTTCATCCTCGAGTAAATCATAATCATATTAATAAGTGACGCATTTACAGAGTCGTAGCGTCACGACAATACGACGGCCATTCAAAAGTTTGTCCCGCTGCGTGGCTGCTGAAAAAACAGCTTAAGTCTAAATGACAAATTTAGTCTGTGAACATAAACGTCTCGGTGTGTATCTTTCTCCGGCGTGCTACTGACCGCCTCTTTAGACAGGAGGCATTTTCGTAATATTCACTACTTGCTTAAAATGTTCACAATGCCTGGCACTCCAGCGAAGAACAATGCACATTTTAAGGGGCCATATTTCACTGCATTCCTAGTGGCTCTCAGAAAAAAGCCGCCTCCTGGGGCTCCTTGCCTCTCTCCACCCATCCCTTCCTCTGCTCTGTAGATATACCCGCTCCAGACCGCTTTGGAAAAGCATATTTGTGATAAACCAGGCTTTATCGACATGGTGATTTAACAATTATACACGTATTCGTTTCCTTCCCTCAGCTCCCAGTATGAAGTTTCCATGCGCTTCGTGTTTTTGGCGTGAGTCTCATCTGAGTCCTCCCGTTTATTCCTATAGTCCACAAACGTGGTCAAGTGGATTGTTTTTCCCAATTTGCCATTAGTGTGGGAGTGTGTTCCCTGTACTGGACCAGCATCCCATGAGTGTGTCCACTGTGGTGTACGTTGTGCTTTTTTGGATAAGCTCCATGCTCACCACAAGCATATGCTAGATAAGGATGGATGGATGGGTGGATGAATGGATGTTGCAGTAAAACTCTCTTCCTGTTTCTCTTTTTACCCCCTCTGTCTCCCACTTTTACCTTCCCTATTTTCTGCTATCCCTATTTGACTATCTATTTTTTGTCCTTCTTCCAACATTTTTATGAAACACATTTCAGAGATATAGCATCTAATAACTGGCTTACATGGTAGCCTCACAGCTCCATGAGCTGTGGGTTCAAATCGTGGCCTCAGCGCTGTTTGTTTACATACCCTCTCCATGATTTTGTGGTTTTCGTGTTTCCTCCCATAGTCCAAAGATTTAGCTGAAGTAGTGTTTCTGAAATGGTCCTAAAATGTGTGTGTCTCATGCCCTATGTGGGATCGGCTCCAGGTTCTTTGTGATCCAGTTATGGAACTGGCTGGATCGATGGATTTAATAGTTTTAGATCTATCCGTAGCAGCAGCAATGGTATATACAAGTACTACTAATGAGGAAGAAGATAGCTGATTTTGCACTCTTCCTTTTCAAATGAGCCGACATCCACAAAGCAACACGTGATGACTCTCTCCTCATGTGTCCAAATAAAATTAATGACTGTTTATTAGCATTCTGTCAGTCATGGAGGATTTGTGGCATCAACACACACTTTAACACACTCCCCCAAACATCCAGCATCCTTTCCTCCTGTTATGCATTCATCATCCTGAGATGAAGATAAATAAGCACGGTCACTTGATACCGTCATACGGGTACTGGCTCTGAAGTCATTTTATTGTGGGTGCTTAATTACCCAACAATTATTTAAATGAATGCAAATTCAGTTCTCTTACGGGAGCTGTCTTCAGCTACATATTTGTATCCCTGGCTTTTAAGACTTCTTAAAACGAGTTTGTAGCAATTAAGGAAGATTCATCAAGGTGGGCAGGGGTAGGTATAGAAAGCTGGGAATGTAATGTCTCCTTGAGGGTACTACCTGACAAGCAGTGAGGTGTAGGGTCTCACTCCTGCTCCCGTCCTGAAGGCCATCTGTTTTCCAGGAGCTCTTAGGACAACAGTCAACGCAAGCCAAAAAGCAGATGAAGTGATGATCCCAGACCATGAATTAATATTCACAGACCAACTCAGTTCAGCATGTAGCTATGAAACTTTTGCCCCCCTCATACTGGGAGGGGAGTTGGGGGCAGCTGGGGGCTCATTCAGTCACTGCGTAATCCATTACCAGTTTACGAGATAACTGAGTTCCCATCAAATCAGAGACCACCGTTGAGGTGGTCAACGTGTCACATGATGCTCGTGTGTCACTCACATGGTTTCCATGGCTGGCTCTGGAGATTCTGCAGTTGTTAATGGGATGTTAAACACAAAACCCGGCAACTGCAGGGGAGGCTTTCTCTCTCGCGCCCTTTGCATCACGGCCAATTTTTCTCTCTTGTAAGGATCATCCACCATATGTATGCGTGTCAAGTGTGCTACTTATTGCTCGTGTCTTTTATTGGCCCATCAAGGTTCTGGCCTTATAAGAGTAGTGCTGCGGGTGTCAGCCCGGCCCGGCTCGCTGTTTAAATGTCCCACTTGGCTGCCGAGGACAAGGGCAGCCGCGGGAAGTGGCTATGAGTCAGCAGCAGTGAAGTGCTAAGAGGGAGTAAGCGAGATAGAAGGGACGGATTGTGGGTAACTGAAACGATGGTGGCTCTTGTCAGGAAAAAGGGCTGGGACCCGGACACTGGCACAGCAGTGGAGAGCGGACTGTCTCTGGCACAGTGAGATGTGAGGAGGAGGAAGATCAGGAGTTTAACCTGGGTGAAGGGCGCAAAGGAAGTGTAGTGTTTCAGGACGGCTAGTGGTGGACACAGGGTTATAGGTTTAAGATGGGTCTGTTTTTATAGCCTAATTTGGATCTCTAAATATTTAAGGAAAGATAATGATCATCAGCTATCCATGTTCTGTGTATTTGCTGAAACATCACATTTTGAAGGAGAGGAGACAGAGTTGCGTGATTCTAGTTAAGCTTAGCGGAAAGTTCTGTTTGTACTTCTTGACTCCATGCCCTGGAAGTCCCCCCTGGAAACAGGACCTAAGTGATAAGTTACATCTGACAACTTGTAAGTTGGGTCAATAAAAACTCATTAACTCCTAAAGTGGGTCACCATACGGGTGTCTGCTTCAATAAGCTTCCCAGTTACTCTCAGCCTGAGTAGAAGGGAAAGTGAGGGGTCTAGATCAATGCTCACAAGGATGCAAATGAGTTAGTCTGGAGGGGGGGTCATTTGGCCCAGCCTTGGCCTGGGGGCAGGTACCTGCACACAGTACTACATATAGGGCTTGGATGAGGCTGGTTAATACATGATACGTTTGAATGGGTAAAACTAATCATTTTCAGTTAAACCTTCAGCTAAGCAAAGAAAGGTGTAAGTTCATTTCAATACTGGTTGGCAAGTGATGGGAGCTGCTAACCGGTATGATCTTACGAGAATATCTCATATCAGGACAGGTTAACAGGCCCTTATCACATGGTGTTGGGCCAAGGAATGATCCATTTATTGGGGATTTCTTTCAGGGGTCTGGGGGGGATGGGGCAGGGTTGAGCACAACCAAGGAGGGACATTTTAGCAAAACAGAGAAACTAACTAAAAAGTAGTGTGTGTGCTGGGGGAAATAAATAAATAAATAAATAAACAGAAAAAGGAGTCAAGGCGGCTGTGAGGATCAGTCACCCTTAGCGGCACGATTATCCACAGCCAGCGAAAATGACAACGTGGCTGCCCCTATTGGTACATAGGCTGCGAAGGATCCTCTTCATACATAAATGCACACACATAAGCAATTGAAAATCACACATACTATTCTGGAACAGACTGATATTATGTATTGCAGACATTTTGGAATGATGTTTGTGGTTGTATATTTGTATAGAAGTACCACATGTAATTTAGGCTGCCAGAAGCTAGGGGCCAGCTTGAATTTCAGAGCAAACAGCAGTTTGAAGAGATGCAGAGAGATTATACAGTATTTAATAGAGTTATGAATTATATACTGTAATAATACAACATGGATGGTACAGCCCTTAGTGCTGGACTCAGGGGAAGAAAATATCACCACTGGATGGCTGCTTGTTGATTCCTTCCACCTTCCAGCGCTGAAGGCGCTTAACATCCAAGGTGGTTTGTATTCTCCTCTTTTAAACATAGCCCCACAGTGGCTCTTTGCAGAGGGCTATTGACTGTAGGCTTACAGGTTTAAAGTTCATTAAACACATAAAAGACAATTTCACTCCATTTCACTCTTGTCTGCTGCTTTATGTAATGCAGGTTTTCTTTATTGCTAACCTTTGATGCTTTTCAAAGCTGATGGGTGAACAGATCTGCCTGGCCAACCCTCCTTTCACACTGGCTGTAGCCAGAAGAAAGAGAGGGGTTTTAATAGCTGATAATTGAACAGGTAGCAAACTTGAAGTTCATGTGTGCAGCATGGGTCACTCACAGGCTTGAATTAACCTGATGTGAGGAAAGTTGCTGTGTGAGGTGCCAGTTTCAGCATTGCCCGTGACACAATCATTATCATGGTGCTTCCCAGCTTTATTGGTGTCTTTTTCACTTTTATAACGTGAGAAATCTGACCCCAGACCAGAATCTGGGCCCTGTCATCACCAATTATTAGGATGGTGTGTTTCATCTGGTGCTCAACCATTTTTTCAGTTCAGTCCATCTTGGTGCATTTAGTGACTTATGGACATTCTTAATCCATTTAATAACTTTGACAGATTCTCCCAGAGCAAAAGCATTGTACAGCCATGTGAACATACATAACCTCTAAGAATTAAGCAAGTTGGTCAATGTCAGATACCCTAGTCAATGTCTCTCAGGTAAAGATGTTTGTTAAGCTGGTTTTATGTACCATGAAATTTAAGAGGTTACAATTTTGATACTCATTTACTGAAATTCTTGAAGACCTCTTGATTCCCGCATCTTTCAGTAGTGTCTCCTTTCAGCCTTTTTTTTTTTTTTCAGTGGTGTTCTCCACTCCTCTCTGTAAGCTGGTTCATCAAGTTGGATTCATCTGCGTTTCCACTGGGCTCCCAATCAGTTTGCAAACTGTTGGGAATTGGCAGAGATAAAACTTGACGCAGCCATTCATCCATTTTCCAAAAATGCTTATTCATTGCAGGGTCACAGGAAACTTAGAACTTACTCAAGGAAGCTAGTCCATCAGTGAGAAGGAAAAAAGATTTTTTTAGTACTACAATGTAACTAAGGTAAAAGATTTTCCTACAATAGTTGTATAACACTTTATTACCTGAGCTCATGGCTTGTTACCTATTATACAGATGATCAACATGCCTCTTGTAAAGTGAACTAAACCTTGTTATTGTAAAACCATGCTTGGTTTCTTTGGGTTGTCATCCATGGCACTGACCAACCCAGGAAAGTATAGTGGTTAATGAGAGATTCCATCATGGACTTGGATGATGGATCCCGCTTTTAGAGATTACATCCTTCTTTCCCTCTCTTACTCAACTTTTCATATCCAGAAAGTACTTCTAGTGGCTCAATTGCCCAAAACAGCTCTGGTCTCAGAGATGTAAGTCTGTCTTTTATATTGCTCACCTCGAAGTCATCGGTCCCTTGGTTGGCAAAGCCTTGATGTATAGGAATGATCTAAAAACTCAGGGTCTTGTCAAGCCGGTCAGGCAGCTTTTAAGTTTCACTAGCATTTCTGAAGGTAAGTACAAAAAGCCATAAGCTTCTATTACTCTTTGAGACAACCAGAACCTGAATGCCAGGTTACTGATCTGGGAAAATGAAGTGTTTGAAGAGGCGTTTTAAGCCTTTGATTCAGGGATCTATGCCTATAGTGCATCCTATTGCTCCACACTGGACTCCTGTCAGTAGCCCCGCTAAGCTTGCTGTGGTTTTTTCACTGCCAAGCGATGACAAACAAGGCCGGATGGAATCAGGTTGGTAGCCGGCTTTCCTCCGCTGCCATGTGTAAGAGTTTGATACCTCGGTTGCCCTGGCTACAAAAATAAACAGCAATTGGAAAGGATGACTCTTGATGTATGCAAGTCGCAGTTTGTACTCAGTGCTGTTTACACATCGGTAAATGATAATAACTTGACAGGAGAACTGCAGGGCCTGTCTGTAATCATTCTTAAGAGGTTACAGTGGCACTCTGTTGAATATGATGGGAAAAAGCACTCTGGAAACATATTCAGATGTGGCGTTGTTTTATGAGAAAGCCGACTCTCCTGACAGTCTCCAGCAGTTGGAAGGGAGTGATTACTTCAGCTCTAATATGCAGCTATGGACATTATGCTTTTCATAGAAATTAGGATCCTCACTTGGCATTACATTCACTTTTTAATTGCTATGTAGTATTTTAATTACTACAGTATTTTCTGTCCCCATCCACACTCTTTGCAGGCGCCTCGGGTTCCCTTAAGGCCACAGGCTACATTATAGTTTTAGCAAAGACAGCTGGGAAATCACTGCTAGCTTACCAGCTGAGGTACAGCTTTCTAAAAAGCTACAGAAAGCATTTTATGGTTATGATTAATCTCCTCTCTAAGTTTCTTTCTCATTTCCTGGTTGTGATCATATTAAAGATTTGAACGACGTCCTCTATAAACTATTAGTGTGGACTTCATGTCAGTCAAACATTTACCCTGCTGGTCAGTCACTAATTCAGTTCAGCCGAAAAAAAATTTGCCTTCATCTTTTGTGGATGTGGTATGACATTCATCAGTTCATTAATCTGCTCAGCAATTGGGAAGCATTTGTTTAATCACATACTCCATCCTTAATCCTGTGATGCTGGGATACTTGTGATGAAACAGCTGTCTGGCTGTCAATTAGAAAGCGGACATCAGGATTGATTTATCACTTGCCTTGGTGAGGCCTCACCACCAAATGCACTGCATAATTCAACACACAGAATAAAGTACAGAGATGAAAAAAGCTAAGAATGAAAGGAACTTAAGCTTTGATAACAGTGGTGAGCATCATCGAGGTTCAATGTGTTCAGGGGATGCACTGAAATATTTGGATTCCATCTGCATACCGAAGTTTTGACTTAACCTGATTGAGATCCATTTTTGCACAGGGAAAATGCAGCATAAATAAAATGGATTTCCTGGGTTGATACAATGGTCAAAGAGTCAGAACATAACTAATTTATTACTCTGCTTTGTTCCTTCCCAGAGAGCCTCACTGCTTCCACCCAGTGAACGTGTGAACTGATTAAACTACAGCTATAGGTGAAGGTGTATATAATTATACGAAGAACAAAAGGTATTACCGTATTTTCTTCTGTCTGATTTGTGGAAACTCATCCTGGTCAAACAAGGACGAGACTGCAAAAAATATTATAGTTTGTTGTTTAAACAATCAAGTTGTCCATTCTGAGTCTTTGAACTGTAAGGTATTGTGTTAGTGAAGGTCCTCTATGATTCTCTCGAGAGGAGAGAGATGTATTTGTATGTCTTTGTGTGTATGAAACGTCTTACTGAAGGAATATAATAATTGTTTTTCAATTTGGCTCTGTGTCTTCTTTTATCGGTACCTTCCAGTCTCTTAGTAGCAATTTTTAAAATCTGTGTTTAGGCAATATTTGCAGGCAAATTGTTTTACAGTTTCACAGTTTTAGATCTTCAGAGGTGGAGGTAGAGGAAACTGGTACAGCAGGGGTAATGACATTCAATACTGCCTAGCGTGGCGGGAGAATAGAAAATTCCAACAGCTTCGTTAGTGGCAAGACCATCTTTCAAACAATGCTGTGCTTCCTCCCACGGAACCCGGGACATTCTACAAAGTGGTCCTATCAGACACAAAGGAAGAAACACAAACTCTGCCTCATTGGTTACAAACAGGTATATTCTCCCTCTGGAATAGATCACATGTCCAACCAGTGTAGAAAGGTCAGGCATTGGGGTCTCCATAGGGAACGTCTGACTATGGATGCAGTGCATGATCTATGTTGACGAGCATCAGGTCTTCAGCTTTGAAGGACAGTTTGCTCAGCAGTTACCAGCTCGTTCATTTTGTACTCTTGGTAGTAGGCTTATAGCACCCCTAAACTCCCATTTCCCTGCACTCTGCCCGCCTTTGGCGGTATCCAGGGAACAGCTGGTGCAAAGGGCGAGAATCTGACAGCCTGGAGGCTTCAAAAAGTCAAAAACAGGAGTCGAGCAGTACTAGCTAATTATCGTTTAAGTCCTTTCTAATACTCACACACACTCTTTATCCTTTACTTTTTTCCCACGTGGAGACTCTATGCAGACTTGATGACTTTGTGCTCACTGCGTTCAACGTGAATACCATGAGGTTCATTAACCCAATATCTTCAAGCATGGTGTGTTGGGAAAACAGTGGGAACAGTTAGCATTGGTTATCGCAAATCACCACAGGTTTCAGGTTCAGAAACAGAACCACAGTCTTGAATGTTTGAAAAAAGTATCGAATGTAGCTCTCAGATACCTCCTAATATCTTTAATTGCTTCAAATAATGTAAATGCAAAAACATCTGAAGGACTCCAAACCATTTACTTCACCCGCTCTCAGAAGAGGGCAGAGACCATTATCCTGGATGCCAGCCACCCGGCTCGTGCCCTCTTCACACCACTAACGCCCCCCCCGAAAAATGCTATAACAGCATCTCCACCAGTACCAGCCGCTTCAGAGACAGCTTCTTCCCACAGGCAATTAAGACTGTAAACACTTTTGGACTCTGACAGCGTACCCTGTAGAACCTTCACCAACTTTCTGAAATTTTCCCGTAATGATTGTAATTTATTTTAACTCTTCAAATTGCACATTACTGCATTCAATTTGCACACCTGTTTCACGTTCATTCTATCCCTATTGTACTTTTGAACAATTTCTTGGTTATTAGTGCAGATTTATTGAATTGTGACTTTGCACTATATTGTCTTGATAATGCACTACTATCTTGGCGCTCTACTTGGCCTCTAATTTTCTGTCTTGTGCCCCCCCAACTCTATATCATACTCTGAGAGACTCACAAGACATTCATTGTATGAACTTGACTAGCAAAATCTCTTGTAGCCAGTGAATAATTCTCCGAATGAATTGATTGTGGAGTGTCACAGCACATTATGTGCTTGGTTCAGCTCTCCTGAAAATCTCTAGATGTTCATGAATTCTTCTTTGTTAAAAGGAGGAGCATGCACCGTATTTCCTCAAGCATTCTTTTCATCTTGTGTTGAAGATACAGATGCCATGGATCTGCATTTTTCAATCACGTCATAGCGGTGGAATGGTTAGTGTCCAGAGTATCTTCATGCCATGAGGATTGGTGGTAGATTGGTAAAGGTCCAGATGAAATTCACTCAGCTCTTTCAGAAATTGTAGGTCTACTATTTTTATATGTCCTCAGTGAGACACAGGAGGCATATCTTGTACTGCTCCTGCATAATTCCTAACTTTCAAATGTCTTTTTCATCTTCTAATTCTCACTGTTTTTTCTGGCAAGGGTTGTGGTGGCAGCTAGCCAGACATTTCTCACCAGGCCTCTCTTAACAGAGCCATGGACTTTAGCTTGTTCTGGAGTATCCTCAGACATCCCCAAGTCAGCTGGGAGATATTGTCCTGCCAGCATGTCCTGGGTCTGCCAAGTAGGATGTGCCTGGTATTACTCCCTCAGGGCACCTTATAAGACTCCCAAACCACCGTAGCTGGTCCCTCATGATATGTTGGAGAAGTGGATGTATTACAAGGTCTCTCTGGTTCACAGAGTTCCATAAACTGTCATGGAGATGCAGAGAAACCTAATTTCAGTTACTTATACTTACAACTTTGTTCTTTCAGTCATTACCCAGAGCTCATGGGCATAGGTGAATATATGGACATAGATTATCTGGAAAACCTTGAGCTTCAAGCAATTTCTCAGCTCCTGCTTCACCACCCCATACCAGTTCAGTGCCTCAAAACTGCAGCCACCAAATGAATCTACCTGTCAATCTGACATTCCCACTTACTGTAACATAGCAGTCCTGGTTCCCCATGTTCCTGCACCACCTCCCACAGTTTTTACTAGGGCAGGTGCTCACATGAATATCCAGGTCCACAAAGGACTTTTAGAGCATATTGGCGTATTCACACAACTGTGGGAGGCAGAATAGTTGATACACTGTTCCACGGCCAGGCCAGAATCTGACTAATGCAGGCAGAATTTTCTCTTTTCTACCCTGGAATAGGCTTTCCCAAGGAGGCTGAAAAGTCTGATTTCCCAATAACTGGAAGACACACTTTTGGCCCCCTTCTAAAAGTAGGGACTACCACCTCTTTTTGCCAAACTGAAGATGCTGCACCTGGCTTTCAATTTAATTTCATTTTATATATCTAGTGCTTTTAACAAAGAGGATTGTCACACAGCAATTTACAGAACCTCAGGCCTGAAGTTCCCAGAGAGTAAGCCTGAGGCGACAGAGGAAAGGAAAAACTCTCTAAGAAAAAGGAAGAAACCTTGAGAGGAAGCCAATCCTACTATGGCCAGTACAAGTTCATGCAATTTAATGCAATATAAGTTCAGGCAGATGGTGAAATAGCACAGGCAGGCAAGCGCATTATGGAGAGACCAGGCAGGTAGTCAGATAGATGGACAAGAGAGGTGCCTGAGGCAGATGACAAACAGGTGGGGTGGCACAGGCAGGTGGCAGGTGGTCAGAAACGCAGGGAGGCCAGTGAGTTGGCAGGGGACTCTCTTCTTTCCGGACCTCTGAGTGGATCACCCAGGAAGGGGGGAGCCGATAAGGAAAATGTAGGAGCAAGTGCAGAACGGAAGAGCGACAATGTTAGACGGGAGGGTGAGTACCATAAAAAGAAAGCTCTGATAGGACTAGGGATGGCAGCATAACTGGGTGAGAGAGGCAGGTGGGAACACAGGCATTAAGAATCTTTGAATGCCAGCACTTCAACAACACATGACTGAATCAAGAGAGGCAGCACTGAGAGAACAGCTCAGCTAAAGTCAGTGATACTGGTCCCCTTTCAGCTCTACGCCTCAGAGTTTAATCCTAGCTGGGAAGTGACCGCCTACCTAAAGCAGAGGTGGCCAACCAGAAGCTTGTCAAGAGGATGTGGCTCGTTGAGTCTATATTTCAGTGGTGAGAAAGAAAAGGACCCAATCCCTGCCCCCCCCAGCTCTTCACGTCCAACTGGTTGGCCCCCTAACCCTAACCATAACCCCTAGACTTAAAAATTGAGAGTGAGCCTGAATCCGGCACAGTTATGAAGACCATTCCACAGCTGCAGAGCTCTGTAAGAGCATGTTCTGCAGCCCAACGTAGCTTTTTTCACTTTTGGAACTAATAAATAGCCTGCTCTTGAGAGCCCAGTGGGATGTATGTGATGAAAAGATCATACAAGTACTCTAGAGCAAAACCATTCTGAGCTTAATAGATCAGTAACAGTAACTAAAAACAAATGCAAAACTTAAACAAAAGCCAGTGTAATGATGGCAAAACAGGACTTAAAGATGAATTTATCATATTTAATATAGTACTGCTTAGAAATGGTGACATTTATTTTAACAAGATTTGTCAAAAATAGGGTTTAGCATAGATGTAGCTAACTTAAAGTGATGCAACATTGAAGAGGTACGTTATCCACATCACCCTAACAAAATCCTGCCTCTTCAAGTTCTCTGGATGGATGTCATTGATACCTGCAACTTTTTCACCTCAGAGACCTCTGGCCACAATAGCAGCTTCAGCTGCAGTGATAGACTCTGATTCACCAAAAGGTTCTATCACTGCCTCCTGGTGAGAAGGCGTTGAGGAGTTCTTCAAAGGGTTCCTTCCACCACTCAACAATATCCCAAGAGTTCTTCAATACTTACTCTTTCCTGCGAGACACAGCTTCAGCATAGTTCTATCTCCCCCTTCTGAGACATTGAATAGTTTACCAAAACATCTCAAGGGCCACCCAATAGTCTCTCTCCACGCCATACCCAAACTCCTCCCATGAATGAACTTTCATTTCTATGACTACCCTTTCTAGCCAATCAGTACCTTTCAGCTATCTCAGGGGATCCTTGAGCAATCATTACCTTAAAGGCTTTTTCGGCCTTTGATTTTTGTATATCCCTTCTTGCCCTCCATGAGACACGCATAAACAGGTGAAAGCAAAGCTTGGGTGAGAGCATCAGGTCAGCCGTTTATGAAGCATTCTTGGAGAAGTTTTTGAGGTTAAGCACATGGGCTCGACTGTGATATGACCACCAGAGACACAATTTGAACCAGTGACCTTCTGGATCAATGTACCAATTCCTGACTCGCAGAGCTATACACCACCCTTCCTGTGGTCTTTCCCCTTGGGGAATTCCAAAGTAGTAGGGATTCCACCACCAAATAAGAGTTTTGGTTTCAATGTCCACACTGTGCATGGAGGTAAGGCCAACACTATCTAACCGAAAAATCTCCTGTACTAACAGAAAAGTAATGTTCAACATACTCCAAGCCAGTGTGCAATGCCAAGGTTTTATCCCTCAAGGTCCTTCTTTCTTATACGTGCCAACCAAATGGCACTTCATCTGACAACCGTCTTTCATTCGGTGGGTGATGAAACCACAAGGTGGCTCCACATCAACATTTTAGGGTCAGTCCAGTCAGGTTACGTATATGGCCTGAACACCAGGCACTCTTTGGTGAATACCCCTCGCAGGCCTGGATTCCAAGGGTGGAGTCAGCTAAATCTATTCTGAGCAGGCTACTGCATTGGTTTAGATACATTTCATGGAGGTCTTTATTGGACCATTGTTCTCCTGACTTCTCTCCACAGATCTGTTCGCTAAGGGAAGCACACCAGGAAATCAAGCTCCAGATAACATAGCTCTGTGGATCATTAAATCATGCAAACCCCTCCACAATGCAAAGGTCACTAACCTCAAAGAGGTGTCCAATAAATGAACAAATATAAATGGAAGCATCCAGGGTCTGCTACTGGAGAAGTGGATAAGAAAACACGCCATCGAGAATAATGCTCAGTCAAGTCTTACAGATCGCAGTCTAAAGATCATCTCTAAACAAGTCAAAGTCTCATAGATCCAAGCAACTTTTTGATTCTGACTATAGCAGTAATGTTTCATTTTTTTTCCTGAAACAGCTTCTCCAGCTTAAACTCATCTATGCTTAGGTAGAGACATTTGGGAACTGGAGTTTTTCAATTGGCTCAACTCATTAATGTTAAAGTCCCTGTCGCTGAGCGGGTGGCAAGATTAAATAATAATGTGCGGCAAACTGCCTGGGCATCTGTCTTCTTCTCCATCCCAGACTGCATGTTATTTTTAGAAGTGCTCGAAGTATGAACACGCCCTTTTTTCAGACGAGTCCTTCTGAAATTGACAGTTGCGTCTGACTCCTTTTAATTTCTAATGATTGGCTTGTGAGGGAGGGGGGGAGGGCTGGTGGACCCACTGCTGCTCCATTGCTCCCCCTCAGTGCTAATTACACCAGTCATTGCATACTGATATATTCACTAGTCATGTATTGTTTCCCTTCCAAACTAGATCCCTTTGCCCAGATCTGGGTGTCAGTTCTTAAGCATGACCTACCTTCCATTGGTGACAGCAGGTTGTTGGTTTTATACCCAAAAAAGTGTTAGAAGCTAATGGTATTCCTGTTTTGTTTTTTTTTTCACAGAGCTACCTGCTGGGTCTTATAACTGTTCATTTGGCGAATGTATAAACAGCCAGTGCAATCCAGTGGAAACATTTCAAGAAACATCCAGCATTTTCACTCTCTGTTTTTTCTTTCCATGATTTATGGGTTAATACTTTATAATTCTGAGCCCATGCATTCATGTGATACCCCTCAGCTTTGTACATGACTCCCACTACCCAAAAACCTCAAGGTAAAGGATCAAAAAGAGCTTCTTAGTGTGAACTTCTTGTGTCCTGACTGACGGGCTTGTAACAGCTGGTCTCGCACCTTTGAGCCCCCAGAAGGACTGCTGTTGAAGTGCATGGGTACGAACGGACTGCTACACTTTTATCGAGCCATTGAAGCACAGTGTTAATGTTCAGCAGTTGCCTCCGAGCTCCGAGAGAGAGCTTCACTGCACACAATGAGGCCCCGTCGTTAAGGAGATTTATGCTAAACCAGCAAATTCTCCTGATGTTATCTATGAAAATGATTGGAAACACTTCAGCCAACCGTGGCTTTGTTGTGCCATCTGTCCATGGCCTTCAGCTGGCCTGGCCTTGATCTGAAAACTTTGCTCTGTTCACTATGTTTGCCTTCAGCTATTTATCCAGGCTTACCTTCCAATGTATTATTTCTGAGAACTGTGTTTGGGGGGGGGGGGGGGGGGGGGGCTCGGTGTTATGGGAAAGAAAGGGTGGTGTGGGGGGGTTTTTTACAGGCAATTCATCAGCTTACCTGGGTAGGACCCAAGTTTATATTTAGGGGGAAATCCAACCCCCCCTCAC